>JAOTRH010140526.1:0-45521 GCA_034768845.1 Heliamphora exappendiculata | reverse complement strand
ATAAAGATTCTCATAAAATAAAAAATTAATTTTATTAAAAATAAAATTAAATACTAAAAATATGATTTTTAGTATACTAACCCTACCATTGCCTCCAACAATTGGAAGTCTAAGCAAGCTATCAGATTGGGAAGATAACCCGAGAGGGATCTTGTGTTGTTGTCATTTTGCGAAGTCTAAGTGGATTATCTAATTGAGGGGGACGAACCTTGTGTCATTAAAACCTTTCATAGACAGTTTGTTCTTATCCTTATGCCTATAAGTTGGACTCCTGTGTCGAGCCTTAAGTCATAGCTTTCCGACGATAAGAAGGAGCATGGAGAAATTCGAACGGTTAACATTCAACCCGATCCAGTATGATGAGGCACGGCAAGAAGAATCTCCGCAAATGGGACCGGTGGAACATGACCTAACCGCTAGGATGTTGGAGGCGATCGTAAGACTGACCGAATAGAACACGAGTTATATCACAATGCAAGCAGAGATGAACAATAACTCCTTAATCAAACAATTTAAGGATTTTGATGCAAATGGAGTTCACAGGAACCCTCAGCCCGGTAAAAGAAGAAAATTGGTTGAAGGATGTTGTGCGAATTCTGGATAGATTGGGGGTAGATGCAGATAATAGGATTGACTTCATAGCTTTTGTGTTCATAGAAGAAGTGTATCACTGGTGGGAAGCCACGGAGTGATTACTGAAAATGTCGATGCCAAGAGTTAAACCTCTCGTACCCCAGAGAGTCACTTGAGATCATTTTGAGAAAGGGTTCAACGAGCAATACAAGCCCGTAAACTACAAGCATAAGAAGGAGCAAGAATCCATCAACCTGGAACAAGGAAGGATGACTATGAAAAAATTCGAGATGAAGTTCACAGAGTTGTCATGATATGCCATCCAGCTTATACCTGATGAGGAGACAAGGTGTAAAAGGTTTAAGAAGGGATTAAGTTTTTAGATTAGAATAAGGATGACTATTCTCGAGATGAACAACTACGCAAGACGGGTTAACATGGCATAAGAGGAATTGCAACACAGGCCAGAAGGATTGGTAACTCTTTAGTTAAATAATTGAAGGATTTGGGCGTTGAGAAATTTGTGGGAACAGTTAGTCTCGCTAACAACGAAAATTGGTTGAGGGGTGGAGTGCACTTTTTAGACAGACTGAGTTGTTCATGTGGTAAGTTCTTAAGTATCGATTTATATTCGTTTGACATTTAGATTGTGTAACTTGTATGGAGTTGGTATTCGATTTTCGTTGTGGTATCGGTGTGAGTCACAAGGAAGCTGCTTTCGAAAACCTTTTGTGATGTGACCCGTTGGGCAAACTTGTTTAGATTAGTGTGTAAATGTTGCTTGTATAGAAAAAGAATTTTTTTCATGGGAATGTGTGGACTCTATGTATGAGAAGTTGAAGGGTGATATAATTATATTATTTCTAGTGGAGTTACGAAGAAACTTAGTGTGAGTACGCGGGAGGAATACGTGTTTAGATGAGAATAGTAGAAGCGTAAGTGAAACTATACGAATTAATGGGTATGGCTTTTGTAATTGGCCTTGAGTGAATCGAGTGTCTTGGTAAAATGCGAGTAAGATGAAATAGTTAAAGTGCGAAAGTGGTTCTTGGTTCGGTTGTATGGCAGAGAATGTATGAAGGGATTGAATGATGATGGTAAGCGATTTTAGAATCAGGGGTTAGTATTGTTCGGTTAAAGAATTGTTGGGTGAGTGGTACGTATGTAAAGGAAAGATGTTGAAGAAGGGTTGCTAGGGGTTTTTGGCACATGTGATGAACGTAGAGATGGAAGAAAAGAAGCTTTCAGAGGTACCTGTTATTTGTGAGTTTCTAGACGTTGTTCTAGATGATTTAACAGGATTACCCCAAGACCGAGAAGTGGAGTTTACAGTCGATCTCTACTAGGGCACATCGCCTATATCTATTCCTCCATACAGAATATCACCTGCTTAGTTACTAGATTTAAAGGAACAATTACAAGAGTTATTAGAAAAATGATTCATCCAACCTAGTGTCCCACCATAGGGAGCACCTGTACTATTCGTGAAAAGAAGGATGGAACACTGAGGATGTGTATCAACTATTGACAATTGAATAGGGTGATCGTTAAGAACAAGCATCCTTTGCCAAGGGTAAACAACTTGTTCGACCAGCTGTAAGGAGCCAGAGTATTCTCAAAGATAGACTTGAGGGTAGGATACCATCAATTGAGAATGCGGGAGTTAGATATACCCAAGACTGCCTTTAGGATTTGTTACGGGTATTATAAATTTGTGGTGATGCCTTTCAGGTTAACAAATGCGCCTGCTGTATTTATAGACCTGATGGATCGGGTGTTTAAAAGCTTTCTAGACCAATTCATAATTGTGTTCATGGAAAACATTTGGGTATAGTCTAGGAGTGAGGAGGAACATAAAGAACACTTGAAGATTTCTTTGCAGATTCTGAGGAAGCACTGGTTTATGCAAAATTGAAAAGTGTAAATTTTGGTTGGATCGAGTGGTGTATCTGGATCATGTTATATCTGGATTGGGCATACAAGTGGACCCAATAAATGTGGAAGCGGTAGTCAATTGGAAAAGGCCAACTAGCGTGACTGAGATACGAAGCTTTTTGGGGCTAACTTGTTATTACCGGCGTTTTATTTGGGACTTTTCCCTGATTGCGAAGCCCTTGACTCAATTAACTCAAAAGAATGTCAAGTTTGAATGGTCTAACGATTGTGAACGAAGTTTTCAAGAGTTGAAATCCAAATTGGTGTCAGCACTTGTACTTACCCTTCCGTCAGCTCAAGGGATTTGTTATTTATTGTAACACGTCACACCAAGGTTTGGGTTGCGTTTTGATGCAACACAGGAAGGTTATCGCCTACACGTCCAGAAAATTAAAACCTCATGAGAAGAATAACCCTGTAACGACCTTGCTTGGACCCTAGTATTAGTGAAGGATAGTCCACAAGGCTATAGAGCACGAACGAGGTTCAAAATCCTAACTCAAATCGAAAACCATAAATTCGGCTCGGAAACCCCAAAAAGGTCCAAAACTCAGCCAATAAAATCTTAACACCCAGAGAGTCTCCTAACATTCTAAATAAAGTAAATATCATGAAATAATGAGTTAAAAATCAAAAATCCTCATAAATAGGGTAAAATGACTATTTTGCCCATAGTACAGCAAAAAGTATTAAAAATCTAAATTTTGACACATGAATATCTTAAATTTAGGATTTAAGTACAATTAAGTAGTAAAAGAAAAAATAACATCAAAATGCCAAAAATACCCCTTAGTGGCCGACCACCTTAGAAAGAGTGCCAAAAGTAACTTTTTGCTTTCTTTTTAACTTAAAATGATGAGAAATGTATTAAATTAATCATTATGATGATTCAATACTTGTTGAACAAGTAATATACATAATAATATAGTGCTATAGGTCAAAAAAAGCAAACAAATCATTATTGAAATTCATGCACAACAAAATAAGTAAAAAAGTCACATATTACTAAAATAGCTTAATTTGACTTAAAAGACTACATCTATTTAATCAATTGTTATAGAAACTATGATAATACATGAAAATACTATATTTATCATAAACATACTAAAATAATAGATCTCAGTAGGAAATGACACAAAAATATACATCAAATTAACTTTTAATGCATTTTCTTGCACAAATGGGCACGAAAACCAAGAAAAATCCCTTGATTGATGGGGGATCATATTTTTGTCCCCCAAACTGACCCCTAGCTATATTTTTCTTTCACATATCTGATTTTTAGTCCCCTAAAGTTGAAACATCTCAAATCAACTCAAGTCTCATGTATTAAAAAGAAGAAAAAAGTCTATTTTAAGGTACATTTTGTCCCCTTTGTGTCCCCTAGCCCTTGCCAATATAAACCAAGCCAAACGCCCACTTCTCCACTTGATATTTTCGTGCAAGAGAGGGAGAGAAACCAGACCTCTTGCCCTTGAGTGTTCATGTGACTTTAAGGGAGAAAAAGGAAGAAAAAGGAACGAATGAAGGAGATTTTTGAAAGCAAGTCCAAATTCATCCCCCACTCTCTTTTGAGCTCTCAAACAAGTAAGTAAAATCTCTAAACCTTATATCTAATATTTTTCAAAATATCTCCCAACACATCCTTTCAAACACTCTAAGAATCGAGAACCGAAATCAAACCGAAAAGACGTCGTAATAACAAAATAGGGGCTGCTATGTTTATGAATGATACGAGATGTTATTGTGTGTTGTTATCTTTAAGTTTGATGACCTCTAAGTGTGCTGGAGACTTGATATTAAAGTCTAAAACACAAGAATGCAAAGAAATGGAACAAAAACTTGATATGACATAAGTAGAAGACCTGAACCCTAAGAGGCTTAATTTTTGAGAACATAGATGTTTCTGCCCTGAACTTTGGAATGCCATAACTCAATGTATAAAATTGATCAAAGAATGTTCTTTATGCCCATATTTATATTTTTGTGTTATCTTTCATCCAAAGTTGGATAAGTAGAACTCAAGATATTACAATTTTACCAAAGTGTGTCATTTTTCGACCAGTTAACACTACCGGCATGGAAACCCTATTTTAAAATGAGATTCGAACTTTGGTCAAAACATTAAAGTTGTAGATAACATATGTATATATCTACCCACCAAGAATGAGAAAAAAATATTGATTTTTGATAAGTAAAAATACCTTTGAAAGTCTTTGTTGAGTTTCAGCCCCCAATCAACATTCAGTTATATTTTTTTATATAGCTCAAAACCCCTATTTTTAGTGACCTATTTCAAAAGTGGTCTACATGAATATTGTGGCTAGCTTATTGAAGTATTTTACGCCCAAAAATTAGACCTTAAAGTCTTGGGATAATACTCCAAAACCGTTTTAAACCCTCTGTCCAAAATCGGCTCTGCTGAGTTTTGGTGGCTGACAGAACCTACTTTTTAAAATGGCCAAATAGTATAACTTGTTTCAAACAACTACCCTTATCTCTAAACATGAAATTTGTAGGGGGCATATTAAAATAGAACATAATAAAAAATTGAATGATTTAGACTTGAAATGATACCCCAAAACCGAGACCAACAATAAGCGTACTTTTGGTAAAATCTTGAGAAAAGTGCTGAACCGTTTTTGCTTAAGATGAATTGTTCACCCTTTTGCCTTAGGTTTTGGCCTTGGTGTTAAACATGATAGTTGTAGGAAATATTTTTATCTAAATGGTGTATAGAAATCATAACTTGATTTCGAGTCTAGATACCCCAAAATCTTGTCGACCCTTTTAATTTAATACTTGAATTTTGGCCTTAGAAGTTGCTAAGTGTATGTGTGAGTACCTTGTTGTGAGACCTGAGTTTTTGTACAATGATCAATATGAATTAGTTGATTAGTTTTTTAAGTGAATGTATGATGATTTAGGACTCATGCGATCATGTTGAATCATATCTTGAAAAAAATTGTAGCTTGTGCTTCACATACTTGTACCTTATGCTTTGCGCGTTGTACCATGAATCTTACCATGCTAGTTGATGCCATGTTATAGATGGTTGTATTTGAGATTCATACCATACATCATTGGCATTGTCATTTGCATTCTGGCATATTGGAGTCCATCTGTACAAACCATTGTTGGGATAGGCTGTATTGAATTGTTCTTCTAGTTTGAGGTTAGCATATTTCGGGGTGAGAGCAAACTTTGCTACCCATCCATTGACGACCACGGGTAAAAATGCTTAAGGAGTAAACTCTTGCTCCATAATCCAATTGGATGATGGTCGAGGACAAGTGAAATTGCCCCGACCCATCCCAAAAAGATTAGCAATGACTTTGTCAAAGAATCGATATGTTTTCTCAAAAAGGTATGTAGAAAAATAAATATGTTGATCATTACGGTTAGGTTTGAGTTCTTGGGTGAGATTGGCATAGAACAATCCAACATGGGGAGTGAAAATGCCCGTAAGTTGATAAAACAAGAAGGGAGCCCAACCCATATTAGCAAAGAGACAACATATGTTGGGAAAGTAGTGATGCATGAATTCTATGTCGAAAAACTTACCAAAGATTAGATCGATGGAGGAAAGATGATTTGTATAGAGATCTTTAGCCCTAAATGAGGAGAAAATATTTTCGGTTGGTGCCGATGATGTGGAACCAGCAACCCCTTTGCCTTTTCCTCCTTTAGTTCTTGGCGACATGGTGAGATTTTGAAGGAGAGAAGAGGTAGGAGTGGTATGGAAGGTTAGAGATGTAGGATTTTAGAAGAGAGGATGTGGGAGGAGAGATAAGGAGAAAACCGAGAGTGAAGAGAGAGAAAATACCTGTTTCAAAAATGTTTCAGGCGCGTTAGGGCTTCAAAACCCGACAATTCAGTCGACTGGAAGGGTCATTCAGTCGACTGGATTTGGCCCTAGGTGTGTGAGAATTTCCAATAACTATTTCAGTCGCCTAAAGTACAGGGATCAGTCGACTGAAGTGATTTTTTGACTGAAATAAACTTGGTCTTTCACAGAAATGAATTTTGCTCATTTTTTTTAAGTTCACACAACTTCTCTATTATGTAATAATCCCAATTCTCTTCTTATTAAGGTTAAGCGATCCTCATTAAGTGGTTTAGTAAAAATATCGGCCCATTGATCATTTGTGCAAACAAATTCTAGATGAATATCTCCTTTTTGTACATGATCACGAAAAATGTCAAGCTTTGTTGATGGACTTATGGGTGTTCCCAAAATTTTTTCGTCTTCCATGATGAACCGTTTGAGCAAGTCCCGTATGTACTTTGATTGACTTACAAACGTTCTATTTTTAGCTTGTTTGATTTGAAGTCCAAGGAAGAATGTGAGTTTGCCCATCACGCTCATTTCAAAATCCTTTCGCATACACAATGAGAATTCCTTGCACAAGCTTTCGTTAGTAGCACCGAATATAATATCATCAACATATATTTGAATGATGAGCATATCTTCATGGTTTTTTTTTTAATGAAAAGTGTTATGTCAATTTTCCTCTTACAAAGCCATTTTCTAGTAGGAAACCGCTTAGTCTTTTATACCAAGCTCTAGGAGCTTGCTTTAAACCATACAATGCTTTGGATAATTTGAAAACACGATTGGAATAATAATAGTTTTCAAAATCCGGCGGTTGTTCAACATAGACTTCTTCATTGATATAGCCATTTAAGAATGCACTTTTTACATCCATTTGATATAGTTTGAAATTCTTATGCGATGCATATGCAAGCAACATGCGTATGGCTTCCATCCTAGCTACGAGTGCATAGGTCTCATCAAAGTCTATTCCTTCTTCTTGATTATATCCTTGAGCCACTAGGCTAGCATTGTTACGGAAAACTATGCCATTTTCATCCTTCTTATTTCTATAAATCCATTTGGTTTCAATTATGGTATGATTTCTAGGTCTAGAAACTAAATTCCATACTTTATTTCTTCGAATTGATTAAGTTCTTCTTGCATAGACATTATCCATGAATCATCTTCTAGTGCATTATTTATATTCTTTGGTTCTTCTTGAGATAAAAATGCAAGGTGATTACTAATATTTTTGTAAGAGAATCGAGTAGTTACCCCTTTTGATGGTTCACCAATAATTTGATCCAATGGGTGATCTTTTACAATCTTCCATTCTTTTGAAAACTCTTCATGTTCCTCTTGATTATCAATATGAACTTCAATGCTTTTTTCTTTGTCATCGTTGATTTGCAAATTCTCCAATCCTTTGTTGATTTCTATATCATTATCATTAAAAATCTTGGAAGAGAAAGGATTAGCTTTATCAAATCTAACATGAATAGATTCAACTAGAGATATCGTTCTGTTGTTATAAATTCTATAAACTTTGCTATTAGTTGCATAACCAAGAAATATACCTTCATTCGATTTGGAATCAAATTTGCCTAAATCATCTTTTTCATTCAATATAAAGCATTTGCAACAAAAAACATGAAAATAAGAAATGTTAGACTTTCGTCCATTCCATAGTTCATAAGAAGTTTTGTTAAAATGAGGTCTTATGTAAGCTCGATTCATTACATAACAAGCGGTATTGACTACTTCGGCCCGAAAGTACTTAGGCAACTTGTGCTCATTTAACATAGTTCGAGCCATCTCTTGTAATGAACGATTTTTTCTCTCTACAATCCCATTTTGTTGAGGAGTTCGAGGAGACAAAAAAATTATGAGAAATACCATTTTGATCACAAAAATTTTCAACCTCTTTGTTTTTAAATTCTCCTCCTCTATCACTACGGATGTTTAAGATTGAACAGCCCTTTTCATTTTGAAGTTTTCTAAAAAGTTTGGCAAATACAAAATGTACTTCATCTTTTCATGCAAGAAATAAAACTCAAGTATACTTTGAAAAATCATCAACTATTACAAAACCGTATACTTTTTCACTAAGACTGTGACACCCTGTTCCCCGGGTATGTCAGGACATATGTAACTATAAATAAGGGACATATTCTAGCCGAATGTTCATAAATACGTAAAATAACTATTACATCATTAATGGTTCAGAGATTGTTCCAAATACTTAATAAGTACAGTCATCCAGAAAACTTAACAAAAATTACATCATGTCCATGGAAAACTTGAACAAAAAGATCAAAGACAGACGTCCTACGTCTTCAAAATGCGTCGTTGGGGTCGACCTTCTCCTGCCGCTCTCCCTCTTCTGCAAATTCTTTCCCTTCAATGAACCCGCCTTCCTCAAAGGGTCCCTCTTCGTCACCTGTGGCATAAATGCCATGAGCCAGATCCCATGAGCAAATTCCCTAAATCGTCTAACAAACTCGCGACAAGATATTCCACAATACATATCATATAGCACCCAATGCGAAGTTATAGGCTATTTATCATTTTCAACAGGATGAACATATATAAGAACAAAAGAATAAGTGTGTGATGCAAATGAATGCAATACAGATGCCCAATCCCAAGCACTTCCAGAACAGTATCATGAATTCCATGCCAGGAATTACAGAGTAGACTTGATGGCTCTTGATCACCTTAACCTATCCTCGCCTCGTTGCAAATAGTAAATTTTCATTGCCGAGCTTTATACCACAGTAGTTTTACTCAATGGCAACGGCGTGGAGACCGACCTTTTTCTAATTTTACCTATCCTTATTCCAGGTCGACCAGTCCCACCTTAAGAATAAGGATACTCATTAGCTGTCAACCCAAAGTCTAAATTAAAGCTAGTGACGAACCCATGGTCCCTAAACCTCCTTTTTATAATCAAAACCTCTAATTTCATTTCAAAACATGGCAACCAGCGACGCCCTACATCCATAATCACAGTACAACAATTTCCATGTCACCCAACTCAATTTGAAAGATACGAAAGGACTCCGATAATCCCAAATGCAAGATACTTCTCGTGTACAATTAATCATGACATGGCACATAAATATGATAGGGCATATGGTACAACTTGGTAAAGTATCAAGTACAATCATGCGATACATAACCACAATTTAAGCGACATAGAATTGAATTCATTGGTATGTGTTCATTTAATTAAAAGCATCATTTTCATACACTAATTACTCACAATGTTCATATAAAATTTCACCTACTCAAGTCTCATAAGTAACATCATTCAAACACTTAACAAATTTTAGGTACAAGTTTTAATTACTAATTTTAAATTTATGACAGCGTTCTGAAATACTTACACATGGATTTAATTTTTGATCTTTTAACACCATTTAGATAAAAATATTTCCTATAACTTTCATGTTTATCACTAAGATCAATTCCCAAGGTAAGTAGGTCATTTATTTTATTTTAGTAGAAACGATTTAGCAATTTACAGAGAAATACATAAGAATTGAGCCTTTGTGGGCTACTATTTTGGGGCATCAATTCAATGTCTATGGCTATGATTTTTGGTGTCCTTATAGTTTAAGATATTCCCTACAAGTTTCATGTTTTGAGTTAGGACAAGTTATTTGGAAAAAGTTTGAGATTTTGACCAATTTATAAAGAGGGTTCAGTCAGCCTAAAGAGGGTATGCAGAGTGTGTTTTTAACATAGACTGTTTGAAACCTTTGAGGTATCATTCGAGGATATTTTGGGCTGATTTTTTCTCAGTCATTAGTTTGATATGTCAGCTACAAAGTTCATGTTTACCACTTCTGGATTTGGCTCCTAAAACTTTAGGTTTTTGGTCCCACAAAATATGTGGTAGAGAGGTCTGCCAGTCACTAAATCTCAACAGTGACTTTGGGAAGTGTTTTGGCCCATCAAGACTTCATATTTTTGGGTCATGTTTGGTGGACAGAAAGATAAATGTATCCTCTATAAGTTTTCTATTTTGACCTAAGCTATGTTCTCATTCTAACTTAAGGTTTTTAGGTTTGCAACTCATAGTGGTCACGATCTGAACCTCTTTGGAAAAAATGAGATATCAAGAGTGCTAACCAACGAAATCATTTCAAACCAATTTTTTATGAAGAATAACTCAAAAATATAGATCTGGACTCAAAAATCACTTTAATACCATTTTTCTATATTTATTTATGATTATTTAAATTTGGTGGCAGAAAATGAATAAGTCCTGAAAATCAGGCTACTTAGGGTATTGCTTGCTTAGCTTATGTTGTGTATATTTGTGACCTATTTTCTTTGCATGCATGTTATAAACTCACATAAATCAAAAGTCCAAAATATGTTTAGGCCATAAAACTCAAGAATAAACACATGCAAATACATACAAGGCTTACTAATACATGAACAGTCTCTAAATCTCTCATACAACGCCTTTTTGACTCCTTTCTTATTTTATCTTCTTAGGGTTTGTTATAGAGATTGATTGAGGGGTATCTTGGGGGAGAATACCATAACGTTTAAGAGAGTTTCTTACCTTGTTGAATCCCCAAATGGTTGTAGGGGAATAGGACTTAGCTCTAATGACTTCTCCTTGGTTTCTCCTTCTTCCTTCTTTCCTTCTTTCTTCTTCTTCCCTCATTCTTCTTCTCCTAGGACACTTAGATAACTTTTGGAGCCTCTCTCTCTCACTCTCAGCTGAATGTGTATGAAGGGGAAAGGGTGTTTGGCTTAATGGTTTTTATGAAAAATGATAAATGAGACTTAATTATTATGTATAAGAAAAATTTTGAATTTTTTAATTCTCCATTGGTTGCATGGGGTGGTGGCCTCTTTTTGAGAAATGCATATATGATATTTTGTAGGTGGGAAAGCCAGCTGGGGTCTGTTTGGGCAGACCAAAAGCTGAATTTACATTAAATTAGGGTTTTAAAATGTATTTTGGTGCATTTGTGTATTTAAATGCATAAAATATTAATTTTACGTACATAAACCTACTAAAATCTATTATATTAATGTATTTATAATTAATTTAGTCTTCTCATAATTTATCATAATTTTGGTAGCAATTAAATAAATAAGTGTAGACTTTTAAACTAAATTAAGTCAATTTGACTAGAATTATCTTTTTAACTTATTTATTGTGTAGAGATTTTAAATAATTATTTGTTTGCTTTTGTTGAGTTATATTATTATATTATTATATATATTACTTGTATACAAAGTATTGGGTCAAAATAATGCTTAATTTATACATCTTTTTATCATTTTTAAGCTTAAAAAGGTAAAAAGTGACTTTTTGGGGGCACATACTCCTAGGTGGCCGGCCATGCAAGGGTATTTTGGTTATTATTGTTGTTATTTTATATTTTATTAATTAATTAATTATAAATATCTAATTTTGGGTGTCCATGTATTAAATTTTGAATTTTTGGGACTTTTTGCTGTACTAGGGGCAAAATGGTCATTTTACCTTGGTTATGGAAATTTTTAATTTTTAATTTAATATTTTATGTTATTTAGTTAATTTAATCTATTCCGAGATTTTTCTAAGCACTAGGGCCTTTCCTCTGAGTATTTGGTCTCTTTTAAGGTTTGTGAGTTAAATTAGGGTTTTGGGTGAAATTAGGGTTTCATCTATTCATGTAACGATCTAAGATCATGTCAATTAACCGTTGCTAATACTAGTGTCTGGGTTAGATTGCTCTGCAAGTAGTTACAGTCTGGGCTGTTACAACTAGGGTCCAGGTCGGGTTGTTACAATCTAGATGGTTACTACTAGGGCCCGGGCCAGGGTGTTACAAAGACTTTGAACATTCATGGGACCAAATAAATCAAGATAAAGTAATTGTGGTGGCCTATTTGTAAAAATTTTAAGTTTCTTTTTGAAACTCGTTTTGGCTTGCTTATCAAATTGGCAAGTATCACAAATTTTGTCCTTAATGAATTTGGTTTTGGGCAAGCCTTTCACCAAATCTTTCTTGACAAGTTTAGATAGGAGATCCATGCTAGCATGATCTAGCCTCCTATGCCAAAACCAACTTGTTTCATTTTGTGCCGAAAAGCATTTGACCTTTTGAGAATCTAGTTTATCAAAATTTATGGTATACGCATTTTCAAATCGATGTGCAACAAATAAAACTTTAAGATCATTCTTATCTTTAACAATACAAGTATCATGCTTGAATGTTACACAATATCCTTTATCACATAATTGACTAATGCTTAGGAGATTATGCTTTAGACCATCAACAAGTAAGACATTATCAATATGAAGGGAGAATTCTTTACCAACTTTGCCTTCATCGATAATCTTGCAGTTACCATTATCTCCAAAGGTTACATAGCCTCCATCTTTAGGTTTTAAACTCAAGAATTTTGTTGTCTTCCGTCATGTGCCTTAAACATCCACTATCCATGTACCGTTTTTCTTTAGATGCGGTGGACTTCAAGCATACCTACAAAACAAATTAGATGATTTTCTTTGGTTCCCAAATTTTTTTGGGTCCTTTAGGATTAGTGTCCTTAAACTTTCACACCAATTTGTGATACCATTTTTTCTTTTCATTGGATAATCAAATTTAACATGTCCTTTTTTCTTACATAGGAAACATATTGTGTGTTCATAAAAGTTTCTTGAAAATGAGGCTTGAAAATCTTTGGATTATTTTACGAAAGGGCTTTTCAATGTTTCCTTGTAACTTGTTTCTTCATTGTAACCAATGCCTTCTTTATTTAACGACATTCTTTGAGCTCCTAAAATTCTTTCAAAGTTTTTCTTTCCATTTGTAAATTTGTAAATAATTTTGGAGTAGTCATCTACTTTCTTCCTCAAATCACACGAGATATCATTTTTAAGATCATTTCCTTTTAAAGTCTTAAGTTCTTTTCTTAACAATTTATTTACTTTTTCTAATTGAGAAATCTCATTTTCAAAATTTTTTGTAACTTTGTCAAATTTAACTTTATAAATAAGTTTTTCTCTTTCCAATGTTTCAACTTGCAAATCATGATCTTTTTGATTATTTGAAAATGAGTCCTTTAGATCGTTCAAAACTATTGAATTTTTTTCAATTTTCTTAGTGAGTTTCTCATTTTTTTTTTCAAATTTATAATTTTCTTTTCTAATTTCAAGAATTTTTTATGCAAGTTATATAATTTATTTTTAAGTTCTTCATAAAATGGCATGGGCTCATAAGTACTAGATTCATTACAAGAGCTCGATTCGAGTAAGTTTGAATTGGGGTGATAATTTACCTCCTCATCCATGCTAGTCATCAAGTAAAAATTTACAACTTCCTCATCGCTAGAACTTTTTCTAGACTCGTTTGAATCCGTGTCATCCCAAGTTGTAGTTTTCATAACCCCCTTTTTCTTCTTTGGATCCTTTTTGAGAAGAGAACACTTCGGCTTGATGTGTCCCATTTTCTTGTAATTGTAGCAAGTGATGGGATCTTTCTTGTAATCTCTCTTGCTTGAATCACTTTTATCAAATCTTGTGTTACAAAATTTTTTTGCAAATCTTTATCTCTTTTGAAGAACTTTTTGAGTCTTCTAGTGATGAGGGCCATATCATCACCATCAAGATCTTCTTTTTCTTCATCACTAGAACTTTCTTTTAACGCTTTTAGAGCAATAGATTTCTTCTCTTTGCTTTGCTCATTGACTCTATCGTTGATCTTGAGTTCATACATCAAGAGGAATCTGATGAGTTCATCCAACGTCATAACTCTTAGATCTTTAGCTTCCGAAATGGCCGTTGCCTTAGCTTCCCAAATGGGTGGTAAGGCCTTGAGCACTTTCCTTAACAATTCACAAGATTGGTAAGATTTTTCAAGAGCACTAAGAGAATTAATGATGTGAGTAAACCGAGTATACATGCTAGAGATGGATTCATCATTACTCATTTTAAATCTTTCATATTCACTAATTAACCTATCAATTCTAGAGTTTTTGATTTCTTGTGTACCTTCATATGTAATTTTTAATTTTTTTCATATTTCTTTAGCATTTTTGCAAGTCATAATACGATTATATTCAATTGCATCAAGAGCACAATATAAAGCATTCATAGCACTAGAATTTATTTGGAGTAGTTTCATATCACTCTCATTCATTTCTTCTTCACGTTTTGGAACCTCTTTTCATTTAACGGTTTTAGTAGGTTTAAAATTACATTAGACAATCACTCTCTAAACTCACCAATCCATTGTTTGGATGAAAATTATCATCCTTTGTTTCCAAAAGGTGTAATTTACACCACAAAAGATATGAGGTCTTATAGAGGATTGGCTCTCTCCAAAAGGGGGTACACCTATACTTGCCATAGATCTTTTCATAAAAACTTGTTAGGTAAAAATGTGACCTATGCTCTGATACCAATTGTGAGTGTAATGTGATCCCAAGAGGGGGGGGGGGGGTGAATTGGATATTTAAAATTTTTTTTTCAAGATATTCCATTTAAAGCATGCAATATATATTTTCTTGATCTTAAGTGGATAAACAAATATTCAAACAATTATAAATATAAAGAATTTGAGAGTTAGAGAGAATGAAATTGAAATTTTTACAAGGTTCGGCGCACCAAATTACGTTCTTGCCTCTAGCAACACGCTTGAGGATTTTCACTAATCTCTCCTTATAGGCGGAGATGCCTCTCTCCTTCATAAGGTGGAGAAACCTTTACACCAAGAGCGTAGGAGCTCTTAAATTCAAGTGATATTCCCTCACTTGAACAGGGCTATGACCAAGCCTTAACAATTGTTTGATGAAAAGTGTGTACAAGAATGGGCTTCTTTAATAAGCAAGTGAGTACAACAATATAGCACACTAATTCACTCTTAAGGAATATATCAAATAAAGCTCAATGAGATTTTCTAAGTGTTTCTCACAAGTATGAGTAAGAATATGAAATATGAATGCTCAAGAATGAGTAATAAGTGAGTATGATCTTTGAAAAGCTTCTTGTTATTTTTTATATTGATGATATGGTCCTTTTATGGCCAAATTTTTGAGCTAGCCGTTGTGGCTAAAGAGATGGTTTGACTTTTCAGGAAAAACTAGTCGTTATGCAATCAAATCAGTCCTTCAGGACCATTCAGTCGACTGAAGGCATAATTCTAGTCGACTGAGTTTAATGGGTCAGTCGACTGAACCTTTTAAGGTTCCTCAATTAAAATTCCAAAATGTTTTTCAGTCGACTGGTGTGAAGATTCAGTCGACTGAACCTTTGAGGTTCATCAAATTGATTTTCCAGTAGGTTTTTCAGTCAACTGATTTATGAACTCAGTCGATTGAACCTTTAAGGTTCAGATTTCAAACTTTAAAGATCATATCTTGAAAGTTTTGAATGAAAAATATGATCTTTATTAGTTTTGATATGTTTAAGTTACAAGATAAACTTGTTAAAATGTTTCTCAATCTAAACACAAGTTTAGTTCCTTCATAAAATATTTTATCCTTTTAGGAAAGAGGTATGTATGAGTTCTATCTTTTCACTTTTGGTTTCGTACGAGCTTCAATGGATATATTAAAAGAGTAGTGAACTTACATTGATCCTATCTTGCAATACAAATGAAAACCTTAAAGTAAGTTTTCAATCCTTCGTCTTTTGCATTGTTCCAAGAACTTGTTATCGAAGTATTTGACTTGAATATGCTTCATAGCTTTGACTTTGTATCTTTAATTATGCTTAACATGTGTTTTCTGTAAATGATCTCAATTTACATAGTTAGATACTTCGGTTTATTATCATCAAAATGGTCGTTGAAGCCTTGTTAGGCCAACACTCTCTTAGTGTATACATCATGGGCCAGTGTTCTTATCGACACGGAAGCATCACATTCTTTTATCTCATCTACTTTTGCATTTGCTTTGGGATTGGAGATAGACTCGTTGGGTAGCATGCTGTGTGTAGAGACCCCAGTCAATGAGAACATGGTGTTGGGACAAGTTTGTAGATCATGTGAGTTAGAGGTTGTCGGCCGCTGTTTAGAGTTTGATTTCATCATTCTCGACATGACCACGTCTGATGTCATCCTAGGGATAGATTGGTTGACTACCTATTGTGCATATATCGATTATGATTGACGAAGGGTATCGATTTCTATGCCTTAGGGTGAATGCTTTTGTTTCGTGAATGAACGGGACAAGGGTTTAGTGTCCATGTCTAGTGTTGTGCGAAATCAATGAAACCTTAGTTTTGTCTTCTCTGCTCTCATGCCAGATGAGTCTGTCGGGGCTCCAGTGGAGTTTCCCCCTGTGGTTTGTGACTATCTAGATGTCTTTTCAGACGATCTATTTGAGTTTCTACCGTGTCGTGAGGTAAAGTTTTCTATTGATCTTGTTTAGGGAGTCGCTCCTATTTTGATGCCGTCTTATCATTTTGCACAAGCAGAGTTGCAAGAGCTTAAGATACAGCTTTAGGAGTTACTTGATAAAGGGTTTGTATGCCCGAGTACATCGTCGTGGGGAGCTCAGGTGTTTTTTGCTAAAAAAAAGGATGGGTCTTTGAGATCATGTATCGATTATCAAAATTTGAATCAGGTAATAGTGAAAAATAAGTACCTTATGCCTAGGATTGATGATTTGTTTGATGAGTTAAAGGGTTCATGTTGCTTTTCGAAGATTGACTAGAGGTCAGGATATCACCAGTTAAGGATCGGGGAGGAGGATATAGCAAAGATAGCCTTTTGAACTCGCTATGGTCATTACGAGATTTTAGTTATACCATTCGGTTTGATGAATGCTCCTACGACATTCATGAACTTGATGAACCGCATATTACATCCATACCTTGACCATTTTGTGGTCGTGTTTGAGGACGACATTCTGATCTACTCACCATTGAGAGAGGTACACGAGGAACACGTATTGCTTTACAGCTTCTGAGGGAACACCAATTATACGCAAAGTTTGAGAAGTGTGAATTTTGGATGCCTAAGGTAAAGTTCCTTGAACACATGGTATCGGGAGATATAGTGTCTATAGATTCTTTAAAGACTGATGTAGTGATGAGTTGGGAGCGATCGAAAAATGTGTTTGAGATTCGCAGCTTCTTGGATTTAGCAGTTTATTATCGGCAATTCATGAAGATTTTTTTCTCGACTCGCCGCGCCGATGACTCACTTTATACGAAAAGGAGTCAAGTTTGATTGGACTGAGTCTTGTGATTTGGCATTCTGGGAACTTAAGAAAAGGTTGACAAGTGCACCAATGTTGATTATTCCGAAATGAGGTTTGGGGTATACAATTTTTTATGACGCGTCGTATGATAGCTTGGGGTGTGTCTTGATGCAAAAGGGTAAGGTTGTGGCTTATGGATCTCGACAGTTGAAGACTCATGAACAGAACTACCCGACACATGATTTGAAATACTTTTTTTCTCAGAAGTCCCTGAATCTACACCAGTGACGGTGAATGGAGTTTATGAAGGACTATGATCTTGACTTTCAGTATCACTCGGGAAAGGCCAATGTCGTGTTTGACGCTCTTATCAGGAGATCTAATGGTTCGTTAGCTTAAATTACCATACGAGAACGAGACATACTCCAGGAGGTTGATGAGTTTGATTTGTGTCTCAGGGAGATGAAGGGGGTGCAACCTTATTTTTAGTGGTTTCATGACCTATGTTAGTTACGCGCGTGCTGGAGGCTCAACATATTAGATTAGGAGGCTCAAATGTTACGGGATCAAGTTGGTAGTGGAAGAGACACCAATGGATGGGTAGTGAGTTAGGATCAGAGTTTGAGGTTTGCTGAGAGAGTATTTGTGCCAGAATTGTGCTGCGATGATGTGCTATGTGATTTTCACCATTTGCATCTTGCAGTGCACCCAGGAGGCACCAAGATGTACCACAATTTGCGCCGATAGTTTTGGTGGAAGGGAATTCAGAGGGACGTAGTTCAATTCGCTTCTCGATGCCTAACTTGCCAGCAAGTAAAGGCAGAGCGCCAGAGGCCAGCAGGATTGCTACAGCCGTTTCCAATGTTAAAGTAAAAGTGGGAGAATATCACGATAGATTTTGTATTTGGACTTCCTAGATTACCTAAGGGAATAATGCTATTTGGGTAGTGGTTGACAGTCTGAGGAAGTTTGCTCATTTTCTTTCCATTCATATGAGGGATTCTGTGGACAAGTTAAGCAGGATGTATGCTAGTAAGATTGTTCGGTTGCACAGAGTGCCTGTGTCTATTATTTTTTATCAAGAACCGCGCTTTACGTTGTGCTTTTGACAGAGTCTTCAGGTAGTTTGGGGGACGAATTTTCCTTTTAGCACTTCTTTTCATCCTCAGATAGATAATCAATCCGAACATACTATACAAATTTTGGAGAACATGTTGAGAGCTTGTGTGCTTGATTTTCGGGGTTCTTAGGAGGATCATATGTAGTTAGCAGAGTTTACGTATAATAGTAGCTATCAAACTAGCATTGCGATGGCGCCTTTTGAGGTTTTATATGGCAAGCCGTGTAGGTTACTGGTGTGTTGGACAGATACGGGAGAGGTAGCAGCATTGGGACCTAACATGGTGCGGGAGACAACAGAAAAGATCATTAAGAACCACCTGTTAGGGTTGGTATACTAAAAATTATATTTTTAGTACTTAATTTTATTTTAATAAAATTAATTTTTTATTTTATAAGAGTCATTATGAGCAATGTATGTATATCATTTCTTTGTTATGCATGGATGTCTAATATTCTGTATAGTAGTTAATCTGGTGTGTAGAGTACAGCTTATACACAGAAGATCAGAATTTAGGTTCTTGCATAATATAAGTTTTATGTTCACAGTTTAGATGGAAATGGGCAAACCATCGATACTACTGTAGCACAGAGTTTTAGTAGGCTTGTCTTGGTTATGTGGACAGATAATAGTATTGTCTATTATTTCAACTCTCTGTACTGGTACACTTTGTATGTATTGAACGGGACAATTGTGGTAGTTAATTTTATACTAACTACATAAATTAATTCACACCTCAAGGTTGTTATGAATAGTGCTTATCCTCTTAATCATGAAATAATTATTGGTTTGCATATATTTAACATTCGTTGTTTTGATTCATTAGAAGGTATGATCTTATATGGGTCTATATTTTCAGTTAGTTGAATAGCAGTATTATTTATATAGAAAATATTAATTATTGATAGAATCTACGTCCTGAAAGATCGGGATTGACGATACCTTCTTAAAAAAGCTTATAAGTTTTGACCCGACCAAGCCGTATAGGTTGATTTGATTATCCGGCGGTCAAATAAGTTAAGCAGAAGGGCTTAAGAAATCCCAATATGCCGATTAAATTAAATTATCAGTAATTAAATTTAATTGGCAGGTATCAAGAATCTTAACGTAGAGAGAAATGGTAAACATTTAATAACAGGAACTCAGTGCTAGATGGTTTTGAGATTATGGATCAGAGTGCAATTGTAGTTCTTTAGTGGTGTGAACTGTAATTTAGTATTTTATAAAAATTACAGAAACCGCTGCTAGTTTTCCATAATTGCAGATATCGTGTGACGTCCCGTCCTCTAAACACGTCAGGACATACATAAATATAAATAAATGAATATTCTAGTCATTCATTTATATTTACATACGTTAGTTATTACATCATAAAGGAGTTCTAAACCATTCAAAGAATTTAACTATTACAGTTTTACCAAGAAATTTAAAAAATTACACTAAGCACGAGAGAACTGAATATAAGAACAAAAGCAGAGGTCTCGACTCCTCAGAATGCGTCAGCAGAATCCACGTGCTCTTGGAACTCACCCTATTCTTCAAACTTTTATTTTCCCTCTGGGATGAATTCCTCCAAGAACTCCTCCTCACCTGTGGCACAAATGCCATGAGCCAAGGCCCAGAAGCAAAACACTCTAACCTTCTAACTAATCTCACGACACAAAATTCACCACAACACATACCATATAACACCCAGTACAGTTTATAGTGAAGGAGATAAAAAATTTTATGACATGATAGTAGATAAGTCAATAAACATGTGCATATGAGATGCCGTGTATGTAATGCAGATGCCCAACCCAACATGCACCCAGATTATAACAGGGATTCTACGTCGGGAATTTCCAAAGTAGACTTTCACGGGTATTTGATCACCAAAGCCATCATCGTGCCTTGTTGCAAATAGTAACCACATTGTCGGGGTCATGCCACTGCTGTTTTACTCAATGGCAATGACAATGGCGTGGTGTCCGCGCCATACTCCAGGCCAATAATATTCAATAAACCATTTCAAGCACCGGGGACGCACCTAGGGTGTATAAACCAAATCTGTAACACCGGGGACACACCCAGGGTGTACAAGGGGAATTCATCCCAAGCGATTTGTCCCACCTTAAGACTCGTGATGCCTTCGCCGGTGTCAACTTCTCATACATAGAGTTTTCACGTTCCCATAAGAAAAATCATTCTCTATATCAGCAACATTTACTCACCAATCAAAATAAACTTGCTCTAACGAGTCATATCACAAAAGATTTTTGAAAGCAACTTCCTTGTGAATCACATCGATACCATAACGGAAACCGAATACCACTCCATAAGAGTTACATAGTCTAGACACCAAACGAATACAAATCGATACTTTAAGAACCTACCATGTAAATAACTTAGTCTGTCTAAAATGCGCACTCCACCCCTCAAACAATCTTCAGCGTTAGTGGGACTCACTGTTTCCACAAACTCCTTAGCACCCAATTCCTTGAATTGCTTAACTAAAGAGTTACCGGTCTTTGAGGTGATCTTGATAATTCTGATGATGAATTCTGTAGTCTTATGCTTTCATTTTCTCTCTAATCTTTCCAAATGTTGCTCCGTTCCTCTTGGCCTCTACCGTTTGTTGTTGATGTGCTAGAACGTTGGGTTTGAATGTCTCTTCAGTAACTGGATCGTTTTCTCAAGTGGTTGGTCATTTTAGGGTAAAATGAACATGATAAAAGATATGGTTGTGATAATTACCTAGTCGTGTGATCGATGTGACTTGGTGATTAATTCTTCATCAGGCTCTAAACGTTCATTGTTGTGATCAAGATTCTTTGTTCTTTGATAGTGATGGCAAAACTCGGACTCTAACACTTCGGTGGGAAGGCTAGTGTGAATATTTTTTTTTGGGTAGTTAAATGTAACATAAAAAAGAAAAAAATTGCATGATTTCAAGGGGCATACCCCAGGAGATTACAACACTAACTAAACAGAACAAGAAACAATCATAAACCACATGACCCCATGCACAACCCGCGTGGGGGAAATACACCAAAACCCCGCAGGGAAGAGCTACCAACCTGCGGGACCAAAAGACCGTTTCTTCTTTTCCTTACCATTAGACTGCTTAGCCTGCTTATTCTCTCCATCAACCAGAGTCCCCAAATTCTTATCCCCACTATTTTTCTTTTTCTTTTTCTTACGCACAAGCACGTTGAAGGAGTTTGAAATAGGAGTTACAGTTGCCGCTTGCTTCCTGTCACCCATATTTGCTAAATTTGAAAATTCCACAGAAGCTTTATTTTTCCTAGGCATCTCACAATCACCCGCATCCACATGTGAAGGATGAGCTACATATTCCATTAAAGAACCATCCTCCTCTTTCTCCCTATTACCCGCATCTGTAGGTTTTGTTAACTTCACTTCAACATCAACAGCCGTAAGCACATCAGCCACCTTGCTATTAGTTCCTTTCTGCATAACTTCGCCAAAGCCCACAACAGTTGTATCATCTGGCTCACGAGCCTTTCCCATGTTCATCGCAGCTACACTAGTAGGAGAGCAACAAGGGGAAAGCAAAGATGGACGGTCAGACCTACGAGCACCTTTGTCGACCCCCTTTCCTCGACCGACTGGAGTCCACTCATCTTGACACTCTACAGGCTGATTTTGACATTGGCTAATATCATGACCAAAACCTTTACAATTGGAGCAAATCGATGGTAGACCTTGATACTCAACTCTAACTTCCACACTATCCCCTTCACATTGAACCAAGATAGAATGTAACAAAGGCTTGGTCGCATCAACTTCCACACACACTTGCGCATATGAAATGCGCTGCTTTGTATCCGTGGCCTTATCCAGATAGAGAGGAATACCAACTGCACTAGCTATTCTACTCAGACATGCAGAATTCCATAATTCAAGTGAAAGTTCATGAAATTTTACCCAAATAGGAAGTTTAGAGAGAGCCTCTTTAGCAAGCTTGAGCCTCTTTTTCCAATGACCTAGGATCAGGAGCCTTCCCGAGAAATGCCAATTTCCCTTATCCAAAATCTTCTCCATGGCTTCCATACTGCAGAACTTAAAAATGTAGAAACCTTTGTCAGTATCGTAGACCTCCACCAAATCACTGACAATTTTAATAACCTCAAGATGAGTTGGGTCCTTAGCTTCCACAAATTCAAGATTAGAACAAGAAAAACTTTGGTTCATAAGCAAAGATGCCCAAGATTTCTCATTTTTCACTTTCGTAATACCAGTATGAATCTTTTCCTTCTCGATTTATTAGATGGGTGGGTCAGCTATGAACTGGTTTGGGGAAGTTTGAATTGTGCCATATGGTGGTGTCGCAAATCCTTTGATGTGAAGCTGTCATTTCTAACTTTAGATTGCTGATGACATAGTCTTATTTGTCGGGACCTTTGAAAAGATATAGTTAGTTGAATAAGTGCTTACTAAACCATTTACGAACAGGAGTCTTGATCTCCAAAACTTCGTTAAACGCAAACGTTGACAAATATTCTAAGTCGTGACATCAAGAAAAAATCTGCTTCACGCTTGGAGAGGTGTTAAGTGGTTTTCGAGCATCGTCTCAATTTCTCGTGAAAGAGCTAAGGTCTAATGACGTAATATCTTGACGATCGTTGTTACTAAGAGATTATGGGGTAAGGTTTTGAAGGTCGACAGTTAAAAATACGCGCGGGGTTAGAATCATCTTAGGGTGGAACCCAAGTAGTTCAAAAATAGGTCGAATGTGGTTAAATGGTCACGGTTAAGGCAATTACCATTGACACAATTTGAGTGGTCATTTTGGGGTTCAAATGTAAGAGAAACAAGAAGAGCATAGTGAACAATACTTTAAACAAGTGTCCCTGGAACTAGTCCAGTACAATTAGATTAAGATAAAAGAGATGTTTAAGAAAAAGGGGTAGCCCAACTAGATATTTACCTTGAAGTTATGTCAACCTAACGTATTTCAATTCAAGCATCCAAGTCCACTTCCCTGGTAGAGATTTCAAAAGTGTACTAAGAATTCACAAAATCACTGCAACAAATTATGGTTTTAGGATCGAGAGAAATGAATGATGGCTTAAAATTTTATCAATGTCGAATGTTTGGAATTGGTACTTAACAAAGAATTGATATCGAGTTCTACAAGAGAAGAGTTAGTTCACGGGTGATGACTCGAATCAAGGGAGAATCAAATGCGAATATCGGTCATTATCGAGGCATGAAAACTTAAAGACAAGGGTACTTTCTTGGATTGAATTTCGAATAGGGTTATCAACAAGACTTGGGTGCATAAGAGTTACCGATAAATGACACTTGACGGTATCGTTGAGGATTGATGATATATGAAGGAAGGACATACAAAAGAACTTCAAAAAGTTGACACCAGGGCTTGGGGTAAATGAGAAAAGGACTTATAAGGATGAAGTCGTGGAGTTCTAACGGTGACTCTCGAGGTGATATCTAAAACTTCTCCTAGTGCATACTCCTGTCTACCCCCCTTAAAATAAGGTAACTCGTTGCATGAATCTCCAATCTTTGATCTCAATGCCCTTACTCGTCTTTTGCATATAGACTCCTTGCTGTCCCTAAACTTGGTATCGTCCTGATGTGACTCGCTATAGGACTTAGACACATCAAATTTTAGTTTTTATAATGTATAGTTGATAATAATAATTATTACAACGCATCTTATAGATCTCTAACGCGACAGAATGCACGATTTCCCATAATTCAAGGCCTAAAGGTTCACTAAACCTAAGCTCTGATACAAACTATGACGCCCTGTCCTCCGGGCACGTCGGGATATACATAAATATAAATGAAGGGATATTCTAGTCATTATTCATATTTACATACGTTAGTTATTACATTATAAAGGAGTTCTAAACCGTTCAAAGAACTTAACTATTACAATTTTTTCAAGAAATTTCAAAAATTACATTAAGCACGAGAAAACTGAATATAAGAACAAAAGCAGAGGTCTCGACTCCTCAGAATGCATTAGCGGAATCCACGTGCTCTTGGAACTCACCCTGTTCTTCAAACTCTTCTTCTCCCTCTGGGATGACTTCCTCCAAGAACTCCTCCCCACTTGTGGCATGAATGCCATGAGCCAAGGCCTAGAAGCAAAACACTCTAACCTTTTAACTAATCTCACAGTACAAAATTCACCACAACACATACCATATAACACCCAGTATAGTTTATAGTCAAGGAGACAGATAAATTTATGACATGATAGTAGATAAGTCAATAAACATGTGCATATGAGATGTCGTGTATGTAATGCAGATGCCCAACCCAACATGCACCCAGATTAAAACAGGGATTCGACGCCGGGAATTTCCAAAGTAGACTTTCACAGGTATTTGATCACCAAATTCATCATCGCGCCTCATTGCGAATAGTAACCGCATCGTCGGGCATCATGCCAAAACTGTTTTACTCAATGGCAACGGCATGGGGTCCGCGCCATACTCCAGGCCAACAATATTCAATAAACCATTTCAAGAACCGAGGACGCACCCAGGGTGTATAAACCAAATCTATAACACTAGGGACACACCCAGGGTGTACAAGGTGAATTCATCCCAAGCGGTTTGTCCCACCTTAAGACTCGTGATGTCTTCGTCGGTGTCAACCCAAAAGTCCAAGTTATCGAAATCAGAATGCTAGCGACAAACCCATGGTGCCCAACAATATCCATAAACCATTTCAAACACCGGGGACGCACTCAGGGTGTATAAACCAAAATCATTTCAAACACCGGGGATGCACCCAGGGTGTATAAGCCAAAATATTTTCGAAAATGGCAACCAGGGATGCCTTAGACTTAGAATCAAGAACGACAATCTCAATACAGCCCATCCCAACAACGATTCACACATATGGAAGCCAACATGCCAAGATGCAAGGGACAATGCTCATAATGTGTACCATCGATCTCAAATGTAATAATTTATAGCATGGCATCAACTAGCATGGCGAGGTTCATGGTACAATTCGCAAAGCATAAGGTACAAGTACGTGAAGCACAAACTATAATTCTCAAAATATGATTCAATATGTTAACATGAGTTCTAAATCATCATACATTCACTTAGAAACACTAACCAACTAATTCAATCCAATAATCATATAGAACTCGGGTCTCACAACATGGTACTCACACATACACTTAGCAACTATTGAGGCCAAAAATCAAGTATTAAATTAAAAGTGCCGACAAGGTTTTGGTGATGTGAACCCGTAAGGATTTGAATCCCCTTGAACCCACGAACAAATTGAAATAAACCCAAGAATGTTAAAATCATGTTAAGGAACAAATCTTGATCTGTTGAACTCTTATTTCAAGAACCAAGATTGTAGCTAGGACGGCACAAGGAAAAAACCTAGATAAGTCCTTTAGTTCACTCAAGAACTACAAGAAAAACTTTCTCTCAAAGAAAATTGTACTTAACTTTTTCATGTCAAAATAATACATGGAGACTCCTTTATATAGGAGAAGGTTGGAAGGAATTCCTTATTTTTAAGCAATGTGGGACAACATGTGCTAGCCAAAACTAAACCTAACTAAACTCAATCATGGACTGGCCGAAATTACTTAGGCCGAAACCCTTATTCTTCTTATAATAATTAAAAGCAAAAACCCAACAAATTAAATAGTCCAACAAGCCCATAAGCATGAATATTAAAATCCAAAACATTAGGTTATGCTTCTCTCCGTAGCTTGTATCACATGAAGTGGAACAGGTTCTTTTTCTTATGATCCCATCATAAACGGTGGATTCTTATATAATAAATTGGCATGCTTGATCCAGGCAGATTGCACTAATCCTTGCATTGCGTCCTTGATCTTCTTTGCTCTTGATCTTGTGATTGGCCATTCTGGGACTTGCAATTGATTTCTAAAACTCTGTCCACCATCTCTAAGACTAACTTAATTTCCATCATTCTCCCTCTCCTCAAAAGGATTCAATCCCGAATCGTCACCTACATCAAAAGGAAAAAGGTCAGATACATTGAAAGTAGCAGAAACATTATACTCACCTAGAAGATCAATTTTATAAGCATTGTCATTGATCTTCTCCAGAACTTGGAAAGGTCCATCGCCCCGAGGGTGCAATTTAGTTTTTCTATGGACTGGAAAGCGTTCCTTGAACATATGCACCCAAACCCAATCTCCTGGCTCAAAGATGACACGTCTTCGTCCTTTATGTGCTCGGGAAGCAATCTTCTCATTTTTCTGCTCAATTTGAAGTCGTACCCTCTCATGAAGTGATTTCATCAATTCAGCTTTTTTTGTCCATCCAAGCTACTCCTATCATCAACAGGTAAAGGCATCAAACCCAAAGGAGTAAGTGGATTAAAGCCATAAACAATTTCAAAAGGAGAATAAGAAGTGGTAGTATGCATAGTCCGATTATATGCAAACTCTATGAATGGTAAACAGTCCTCCCAATTTTTCAAGTTCTTTTGAATGACAGTACGTAATAAGGTAGATAAAGTTCTATTCACTACCTCGGTTTGTCTATCCAATTGGGGATGACAAGTAGTTAAAAACAACAACTTAGTTCCCAATTTGCTCCACAAGACCTTCCAAAAATAGCTAAGGAACTTAGCTTGTTGATAAGATACAATACTCATAGGAACACCGTGGAGTCGAACTATCTCTCAAAAGAAAAAGTTAGCAATGTGGGTTACATCATCAGTTTTATGACAAGATATGAAATGTGCTATTTTAGAAAATCGATCAACAACCACAAAAATCGAATCCTTACATGTCTTTGACCTAGGTAAGCCTAAAACAAAGTCCATACAAATATCGACCGAAGACTCACTAGGTACGGGCAAAGGAGTATATAAACCATGTGGTAAGACCCTAGATTTGGCCTGCCTGTAAGTAATGCATCGAGCACACACTCTCTCCACATCACGTTTCTTTCTTGGCTAAAAAAAATGTTCATGCAATATACCTGAAGTCTTCCTTATTCCAAAGTGACCCATCAAACCACCTCTATGTGCTTCACGCACAAGTAACTCACGCATAGAACTATTAGGCATGCAAAGTTTATTTTCTCTAAATAAGTACCCATCAAGTCTATAGAACTTACCAAATGTTGCCTTCTCACATGCTTCATACACTGGCAAAGTCATCATCAGTAGCATATAATTCTTTAACATATTCAAATCCCAATAACTTTGCATTTAAAGTAGAGACAAGGGCATACCTTCTTGATAGTACATCGACCACAATGTTCTCCTTACCTTGTTTATATTTGATCACATACGGAAAGGTTTCAATGAATTCCATCTACCTGGCATGCCTTTTATTCAACTTTCTTTGTCCCTTCAAGTGTTTCAAGGACTCATGATCAGTATGTATGACAAATTATTTCGGCCACAGGTAATGTTGCCAGGTCTCCAAGGCTCACACCAATGCATAAAGCTCAATATCATATGTTGGGTAGTTCAAAGCTGCTCCATTTAGCTTTTCACTAAAATAAGCTATGGGCCGCTTCTCCTGGAACAAAACAGCTCAAATACCTATTCCTGAAGCATCACACTCAATCTCAAAAGTTTTAGAAAAATCAGGTAATGCTAAAACAGGAGCACTACATAACCTTTCTTTAATCTCAATAAATGCACGATTTTGCTCACTTCCCCAATTAAAATCCACTAATTTTTTTAACAATTTCTGTGAGCGGTGCGACCAGTGTGCTAAAATATTTAACAAAGCATCGATAAAAACTAGCCAAACCATGAAAACTTCTTACCTCCGTAATTGACTTCGGTGTGGGCCATTCTTTGATAGCCTTCACCTTTTCCTCTTCTACCTCGATTCCTCTTATGCTAACAACATAGCCAAGAAACACAACTTTGTCCAAACAAAAGGAATATTTCTTTAAATTGGAATATGATTTTTCTTTTCTCAAAACTTCAAGCACACAACGCAAATATTCCAAATGCTCATTTAAGTTCTTGCTATACACCAAGATGTCATCAAAATAGACTACAACAAATTTGCCTATAAATGCACGCAATGCATGATCCATTAACCTCATGAATGTACTAGGTGCATTGTTAGCTCAAAAGGCATTGCCAACCACTCGTACAAGTTTTAAAGGCAGTTTTCCATTCATCTCCTTCTCTCATCCTAATCTGATGATACCCACTTTTCAAATCAATTTTTGTGAAAAAACATGATCCATGCAGTTCATCTAACATGTCATCTAACCTAGGAATATGATGTCTATACTTTACCATAATGTTGTTGATAGCCCGGCAATCAACGCACATTCAGCAAGTGACATCCTTCTTAGGTACAAGCAATACTGGTACCACGCATGGACTCAAGATCTCTCTCACGTATCCTTTGGCCATCAACTCAACTTGCCTTTGTAGTTCCTTTGTCTCCTCCAGATTACTCCTATAGGCTGGTCGATTGGGGATCAATGCTCCTGGTACAAAATCAATTTGATGCTCTATTCCCTTGATGGGTGGCAATCCACTAGGTATCTTGGTGGAGAACACGTCTTCATACTCCTACAATAGAGAAACAACCACACTAGGCAAAGATTTGTCAAGATCGTTAGTATTAAAACATACCTCTTTGTACATAAGTACAAACATAGGCTAGTTTGTATAAAAAACACTCTTGACATCACTCGTTTAGCATAAAAACTCACTTGTTTTTTTGTTCTCTCTTTTTCTGCACTTTCTCTTTTCTTTTCACTCTCTTTTTTTTCTTCACTTTCCTTTTTCTTTTCACTCTCTGTTTTTGAACTCTCAGTCTCACAAGGTTTTTTCAACTCATTTTTTTTTTCAATTTTATTTGATCTTCATACACTTGTCTTGGAGTCAAAGGAATAAGAGAAATGGTCATATTGTCTTTCACGAATGTATGCCGATTCTTGAACCCGTCATGAGTAACCTTCCTGTCGAATTGCCACGGCCTGCCCAATAGTATGTGACCCGCATGCATGGGAACAACATCACAAAGTACTTCATCCTTAAACTTCTCAATTGAGAAGAAAACTAACACTTGCTTGTTATCCTTGATCTCCCCACATTCATTTAACCACTGCAGCTTATATGGCGTAAGATGTTTCAAGAGAGGTAAATTTGACTTTTCAACTAAAATAGTGCCAGCCACATTAGTACAACTTCTCCCATCAATGATCATACTACAAACCTTGTTACTGATGTGGCATCTAGTATGAAAAATGTTCTCCCTTTCTTGTTCCATGTCATCCTCTTTGACTTGGGCACTTAAAGCACGCCTAGCCACAAGTGACTGACCCTCTACCGGATACTCCATATCATCATCACAACCGGCCTCAGGTTGTGGAAATTGTTCATCCTCGCTCTCAATTTCAGTTTTCACCTCTCTATCAGCACGTGCAATCATGGTCCTCTTATTTGGACATTATGAAACTATGTGACCTACGCCCATACAACGAAAACATTTAATGTCATAATTACGAGTTTGAGGTTCGATTTTACCTTTGGTGGAGCTGGAAAATTCATCTATCTTCTTGGGTTGTTCGATTTTGGACATGACAACAGCCCCGCTGTCGTTCTTCCAATTAGATCTCCATGAAGTAGATGAGTTCGAATTTTGAAAGTGAACGAGCCCCTTTCCTTTTAAGTTGTCGTTCCACCTTTATTGCCAAATGCACCATGTCCTCCAACTCTACGTAGTGTTGTAATTCTACTATGTTGGCAATATCTTGGTTCAGCCCATCCAAAAACCTTGCCATGGTAGCTTCCCTATCTTCTTCGATGTTGGCCTGAATCATGGCTATCTCCATCTATTTGTAGTAATCATCCACGCTCTGATAACTTGAGTAAGGCATTGTAACTTCTAATATAAATCCCTATAGTAGTGACTTGGAATAAATTGCCTCTTCATGATTGCCTTCATCTCCTCCCATATCTTAATAGGCCTCTCATGGTTTCTGCTTCTGTTCATCACAAGTTGATCCCACCATATAATAGCATAATCAGTAAATTCAATGACGACGAGTTTTACCTTTTTCTCCTCAGAGTAATTATGGCACTCAAAAATTAACTAAACCTTCTTCTCCCATTCCAAGTATGCTTCCGGATCATTCTTCCCTTGGAACAATGGAATCTTCATCTTGATGCTTCTTAGATTTCTGTCAACTCCATCTCGCCATCTGGGATCTCTTCAAAAATCTAGACCACGCCTTCTGCCTCTTGGTACGACCCTACCATCTATGTTCAAAGGACCTTGATCCTTTTCATCGTTGAATTCAACCTCCTGGTCGTCATCAGAAGCACGCTCGTCTTTCCTTCTTTGGTTTCGTTCTTCACGCAATGTAGCAATAACAGCATCTTGCCTATCCATCCGACCACAGATTTCATTAAACACCACGTTCATGCTGTATAGCCTGTAACATGAGTGGATCTCTTCACTCGTCTAAACCTTCACCCCTGGAAGACATTTATTTGAAACTACAGAAACAAACAAATGTTAGAAATAATTTCTCACACACTCCCTTTCGTGATTGCACTAAAATAAGGTCACTCCACTCGTTTATGTACCCTTTTGGTTTTTTCCCAATAATAAGCTCACCCACACTTGCCTTTTACCACTCTTATTTCCCTTACAAGTTCTTTAAGAACTAATTGAACTTCAACCAAGGAACAACTTGTATTATCCCAATTAGCAATAGATCCAAGAAACAAAATGGAATAAAAGTGACAGAACATACGGACGTTGAGGAGAGAAAAAGACAAACAAAAAATACCAATGATGATATACGCAAATGATGTGAATCACAGATGATGTACGAAATGATGAAGTACTTGAATTTCAAATGATGATATACACAACCAATTGGAAAACAAGGTTCACTATATTATCCACATAAAGTACTTGAATATCTAATGCCAAAAACAACTTCTTCTTCTCTCTTTTTTTAAAAAAAAAAAGGTTTGGCAAACCCTAGCACACCACTGCCGAAATCCTAGAATGCTACTGCCGCCACTTATTTTTTCTTTTTTTTTGTGTGCGGCTAAAACCCTGCAGAAACCCTAGAATATGTTTCCAACTCAAACCCTAGCCGCCCTCCTTATGCAATACAAGATTTTCACAAAAGATATTGATTGATCTCAAAATATATTAATTGATTGATTGATCTCAAAAAATATTGATTAATTGATTGATCTTAAAAGATATTGATTTCAATACAATATATGAATTTCAGGATCATAACAAAGTGTGGCCTCCAACAAAATATTGATTGATTTTTTTTTTAGAAAAACAAGGGAATGAAAAAAACAAATGGACTCAAGCAAGGATTAAAAACAAGGAATTGACAAGAATCAAGAACAACGCTAAACAAGAAGGAACAAAAATTCAAGAGAGAACAAGGATTAAGAAAAAACTAAGAATTAAAAAAGACAAAAACAATACCTAGAAAATGCCTCAACAAAAACCCAAAACAAAAAACGTAAAAGGACTGGTAAACCTGATTTGAAGCCTAAGCTTTGATACCAAATGATGTGAACCCGCAAGGATTTGAATCCCCTTGAACCCACGAACAAATTGAAATAAATCCAAGAACGTCAAAATTAAGTTAAGGAACAAATCTTGACCCGTTGAACTCTTGTTTCAAGAACCAAGATTGTAGCTAGGACGCCACAAGGAAGAAATTTTGATAAGTCCTTTAGTTCACTCAAGAACTACAAGAGAAACTTTCTCTCAAAGAAAATTGTACTTCACTTTATTCATATCAAAATAATACATGAAAGCTCCTTTATATAGGAGAAGGTTGGAAGAAATTTCTTCTTTCTAAGCAATGTGGGATTATATGTGCTAGCTAAAACTAAACCTAACTGAACGAAATCATGGGCTAGCTGAAATTACTTACGCCGAAACCCTTATTCTTCTTATAATAATTTAAAGATAAACCCAACAAATTAAATAGTCCAACAAGCCCATAAGCATGAAATTAAAATCCAAAACATTAGGTTGTGCTTCTCTCCATAACTTGTGTCACATGAAGTGGAATAGGTTCTTCTTGTGATCCCATTTTAAATGGTGGATTCTTGTATAATAAATTGGCATGCTCGGTTTAAGGAGATTGCACCAATCCTTGCATTGCGTCCTTGATATTATTTGCTCTTGATCTTGTGAATGGCCCTTCTGGGACTTGCAACGGATCTCTGAGACTCTGTCCATCATCTCCAAGACCACCTTGATTCCCATCATTTGGGGTATCTAAACTTCAAATCTAGTTGTGATTTTTAAGGACCAGTTAGGTAAAAATATTTTCTACAACTCTCATGTTTAATACTAAGGCCAAAACCTAAGACAAAGGGGTGAAAAAACATCTCAAGATTTTACCAAAAACATGCTTTTGTTGGTTTCAGATTTGGGGCATCATATCAAGTCCAATTGAGCCCATTTTTGAGTATGTTCTAGGTCAACATGTTGCCTACAAGGTTCATGTTTAGAGCTAAGGGTGATTGTTTGGAACAAGTTAGACGTTTTGGCCATTTTAGAAACTAGGTTCTATCAGCCGCCAAAACTCAGCAGAGCCAGTTTTCGAGAGAGGATTTGAAATGGTTTTGGAGTATCATCCCGAGGCTTTAAGGTTTTATTTTTGGGCAAAAAGTACTTAAATATGTTAGCTACAATGTTCATGTAGACCACTTTTGAAATAGGCCACTAAAAATGGGGGTTTTAGGCTATATAAAAATATGTGACAGAAGTGTCCCTTGAGGGCTGAAACTCAATAGAGGCTTTCAAAGGGATTTTGACCTATCAAAATTCAATATTTTGTACTATTTTTTATTGTGTAGATATGTATACATTTTATCTACAACTTTCATGTTTTGATTAAAGTTCGTATCGCAATTTAAACTAGGGTTTCCAAGTCAATAGTGTTGACTGGTCAGAAAAATGTCACACTTTGGTAAAATTATAATATCTCAAATTCTACTTATGAAAATGAGTTTAAATCAACTTTAAATCAAAGATAACACAAAAAGATAAATCTAGACATACAGCATCTATGTTCTCAAAAATCAAGTCTCCTAGGGTCCAAATCTTCTACTTATGTCATGTCAAGTTTTTATTCTATTTCTTTGTATGCTTGTGTTTTAGACTTTAATATCAAGACTCCAGAACACTTAGAAGTCATCAAACTCAAATATAACAACATACAACAACATCTCATGTCACCTATAAACATAACATCCCTTATTTTGTTATTATGACGCCTTTTCGGTTTGATTTCAGTTCTCGATTCTTATAGTGTTTAAAGGAATGTGTTGGGAGATATTTTGAGGGATATTAGACATAAGATTTAGAAATTTTACTTACTTGTTTAGAGGCTCAAGAGATGGTAGAATAAAAGGACTTAGCTTTAGGAAAACACCACTTGATTCTTAGCTCTCTTCTTCCTTCTTTTTCCTTCTTTTTCTCCCTCAAACTTATTGAACACTCAACTAAGTCTTTCTGTCTCTATATGCAAAAAAAATATGAAAGGGAGGGAGTGGTGTTTGGCTTGATTTATATAGGAGAAGGGCTAGGGAACAAGGAGGGAACACAAGATTAATTAAGGTACTTTTTGTTTCCTCTTTTCCTTACATATCACATGATTTGAGCTGACATGGTGCAACTTTTGAGGGAGGTGTATCAGATTTTGTGGAGGGATTACAGCTAGGGGCTGTTTGAGGGACAAAAACCTGACCCCACATCAATCAAGGGATTTTGCATAGGTTTGCGTGACCTTTTGTGCAAGAAAATGTATTAAAAGTTAATTTGATGTATCTTTTTGGTGTCTTTTCCTACTAAGACCTATTATTTTAGTATGTTTATGATAAATATAGTATTCTCATGTATTCTCATAGTTTCCATAGCAATTGATTAAATAGATGTAGTCTTTTAAGTCAAATTAAGCTTTTTTTGGCAATATGTGATTTTTTGACTTATTTTGTTGTGTATGAACTTCAATAATGATTTATTTATTTTGTTGACCAATAATACTATATTATTATGTATATTACTTGCTCAACAAGTATTAAATCATCATAAGGTTTCATTTAATACATTTCTCATTATTTTAAGCTAAAAAGAAAGTAAAAAAGCTACTTTTTGGCACTCTTCCCAATGTGGTCAGCCACTACGGGTATTTTTGTTATTTTTGATATTATTTTGTCCTTTTCTATTTAATTGTACTTACATTCTTAATTTAGGGTATCCATGTGTCCAAATTTAGATTTTTAAGACTTTTTACTGTATTATGGGTAAAATGGTCATTTTACCCTATTTATGAGGATTTTTGATTTTTAACTCATTGTTATATGATATTTACTTGATTTAGAATGTTGGGAGACTCTCCAGGTATTAAGGTTTTGTTGCCTAAGTTTTGGACCTTTTTGGGATTTCTAGGCCGAACTTAGGATTTTCTATTCGAGTTAGAATTTTGAACCTTGTTTATGCTCTATAACCTTGTGGACTGCCCATCACTAATACTAGGGTCCAAGAAGGGTCTTTACACAGGTCGTTATTAATCAGTTTATTACAACTAGGGTGTGTACTGGGTCGTTACATACCGCATTGAGGTCTGCTTAATTACGAAAGCCGCTAATACGTGTCTATGTTCCACTTGAAGACTTGCTCATAATTACTCCATAGGTTCCTACTGTAGCCCTATAAATATATAGGTAGACTGAACTAGTTTCATAACTTTTCTTCTAAGACTAAAGCTATCTAGGTTCTGCCGATACGCATTCTTGATAGATTGTAACACACCCTATATTCAAGAATCGCATAAGAAAATACAGTAGAAGATTTGGCAGGAGCTTTAACTCGGATTCAAATCATAGTTGAAGATTTGACCGGTAAAAAGGCATTCTTCTAAATTAACTTCGGATGTACGAGTTTTGTTTAGATCGTTCGTCATCAAAAGTTTTACCTGGAGCCTGTTTTGGCGTTTGCCTATCCAGTTAATTTTTTCCGTTAATCGTTTAGAAAAATAAAGATCTTGGTACTCTTACCTCCAGTCATATCTTTTACTGTATTCCTTTACGCGAACCTCGAACCTAGTGTGGGCTACGATCCTCTGAGAATTCGTACCGGTAGAACCCTGATATATTTAAGTTTTGAAAGATAAAAATAATATCATGATAATAATGATCATAAAAAATTATTAAAACTGGTTCAGCTTACCCGTATATATATAGGGTTACAGCAGGCACTTGAGGAGTAATTATCAGTTAGACTTCCAGTGGAACATAGACACCTACTAGAGGTTTCTACAATTATGGAAGGACATGCAGCGGTTTCTGTAAATTTTTTATAAAACACTGAATTACAGTTCACACCACTAAAGAACTATAATTGCACTCTGACCCATAATCTCAAGACCTTCTTGCATTGAGCTCCTGTTATTAAATGCTCACCATTTCTCCCTACATTAAGATTCTCGATACCCACCAATTAAATTTAATTACTGACAATTTAATTTAATCGGCATGCTGATATTCCTTAAGACCTTCCGCTTAACTTATTTGACCGCTGGATAATTAAATCCACTTGTAGGGTTTGGCCCGATCAAAACTTATAAGCATCCTTAAGGGGGTATTGTCAATCTCGATATTCGAGACGTGGATTCTTTTAATAATTAATATTTGTCATATAAATAATACCGCAATCCAATTCATCGGGAATGTAAAGCCATATAAGGTCGCACCCTCTAATGAATCAAATAACGAATATTATGTTGGAGGAAAAATTAGCAAGATCATTATTTTTAAAAATGATTAATTAGTAAAAATTAACTGGACGGGCAAACGTCGAAATGGGCTCCAGATAAAAATTTTGACGTCGAATGATCAACAGAAAACCCGTGCAACCAAAGTTAATTTAGATGAATACCTCTTGTCGATCTAATCTTTAACTACGACTTGATTCCAAGTTGAAACTCCAGTCAGATCTTCTACTGTATTTTCTTATGCGATCTTCGAACGTAGTGTGGGCTACGATCCTCCGAGAACTTGTATCTGCAGAACCCCGATATATTTAAGTCTTTGAAAGACAGAAATAATATCTCAATAATGATATATGAGATATGAACTATCGATATATGATGTATCAATCTCAAACTGGTTCAGCCTACCCGCGTATATATAGGGTTACAACATGGACCGGGGAGTAATTATGAGTTAGACTTCTAGTGAAACACAGACACTTACTAGAGGTTTCTGCAATTATGGAAAGACATGCAGCGGTTTCTGCAATTTTCATAAAACACTGAATTACAGTTCACACCACTAAAAAATTATAATTGCACTTTGACCCATAATCTCAAGACCTTCTTGCATTGAGCTCATGTTATTAAATGCTTACAATTTCTCCCCACATTAAGATTCATGATACCCACCAATTAAATTTAATTACTGACAATTAATTTAATTGGCATATGATATTCCTTAAACCCTTCTGCTTAACTTATTTGACCATCGAATAATTAAATCCACCTACAATGTTTGACCCGGTCAAAGCTTATAAATATCCTTAAGGGGGTATCGTCAATCCCGATCATCGGGACGTAAATTTTTTCAATAATTAATATTTGCCATATAAATAATACCGCTATCCAACTCACCGTGAATATAGGCCCATATAAGATCGCACCCTCTAATGAATCAAAATAACGAATATTAAGTATATTCAAATCAATAATTATTTCGAGATTGAGAGGATAAGCACAATTCATAATAATCTTGGGTGTGAATTAATTTATATAGTCAGTTGTCAGTATTAAATTAATTATCCCAAATGTCATGTTCAATACACACAAAGTGTACTGGAATAAAGAGTCGAAATAATTAACGACGCTATTATTTATTTCCCGTAACCAAGATAGGCCTACTAAAACTCTGTGCCACAGTCGTACCGATAGTATGCCCATTTTCATCTAAACTGTGAACATAAAATTTATATTCTGTAAGAACCTAAAATCTAATCTTTTGTGTGTAAGCCGTACTCTATACACCAGATTAAATACTATATAAAATATCAGACATTCATGCATAAAAAATAAATGATATACATACATTGCTCATAAAGATTCTCTAAAAATAAAAAATTAATTTTATTATTAAAATAAAATTAAATACTAAAAATATCATTTTCAGTATACGAACCCTAACAATCTCCCACTTATACTCAAAATCATGCTGTCATATTTCTGACTCCCATGCCCTCTACATGACTATCAAAAGTCTTAGCCGGTAAGTTCTTTGTAAAAGGATCTGCAAGATTGTCTCCTGATAAAATCTTGGTCACAGCAACATCACCTCTCTGTACAATTTTTGGTTTCAAGTGATACTTACGCTTAATGTGCTTACCTTTCTTATGGACCCTTGACTCCTTCGAGTTTGCAACCGCTCCACTATTGTCACAGTAAATTTTAACAGCCAACTGAACTGAAGGCACCACATCTAGATCCAACAGGAAGTTCCTAAGCGAAATGACCTCCTTGGCATGCTTCAGAAGCTGCCACATACTCGGCTTCCATGGTGAAATTAACAATGCAGAACTACTTGATACTCCTCTAACTTATAGCTCCACCTCCTAAGATAAACACATATCTTGAGGTAGACTTACAGGAATCCCTGTCAGACTGGAAATCAGAGTCTGTGTACCTCAAAGGTACTAGACTGTCTGCCTAATAAACCAGCATATAATCCTTAGTTCTTTTCAGGTACTTGATTATATTCTTTACCGCAGTCCAATGCTCCTGCCCAGGGTTAGACTGATATCTACTAACCATGCCAACAGCAAAGCAGATGTCGGATTCAGTGCAAATCATAGCATACATGAGGCTTCCTACTGCCAAAGCATAAGGAACCGCCTTCATCTTCTCTATCTCATCAGGTGTCTTAGGACACTGATCCTTAGATAGAGTAATTCTATGCCTGAAAGGGAAAAACCCTTTCTTGGAATCCTGCATGCTATAACGAGTAAGGATATTATCGATATACTTTGCCTATGATAAGCCCAACATCATTTATTTTCGATCTCCTATAAGCTTGATCCCAAGGATGTGACTGGCTTCTCCCAACTCCTTCATATCGAACTGCCAAGATAACCATACTTTAACCGTAGATAATGCCCCCACATCGTTTTCGATGAGCAAGACATCATCTACATAAAGTACTAGGAAGACCACCACGCTTCTGTGATGCTTTTTGTACACACAGGACTCATCCAGACTTTGATCAAAATCATAAGATTTTATAGCTTAATCAAATTGAGTGTTCTAAAACCTCGATGCCTTCTTAAGTCCAGAAATGGATCTCTTAAGCTTGCACAACATGTGCTCCTAGCCCTTTGCAATGAATCCATCTGGTTGTGTCATATTGATACACTCGTCAAGACTTTCGTTAAATAAAGTTGTCTTGACGTCCATTTGCCAGATTTCATAATTGAAATGAGCGGTAATGGATAAGAGAATCCGAATAGACTTAAGCATAGCTACCGGGAAAAATATTTTCTCATAATCGATCTCTTCTTTCTTAGTGAACCCTTTAGCAACAAGCCTAGCTCTAAAAGTTTCAACCTTCCCGTCTACTCCTCTCTTCCTCTTGTAGATCCACTTGCATCCAATAGATTTTATCCCTTCGGGTGGTTCTACAAGTTTTCAGACCTGATTAGAATATATAGATTTTATCTCTGAATTCATAGCCATTTACCAAAGATCTGTATCTTTGTCTTGTAGTGCTTCATTGTAGTTACAGGACTTGGTATCCAGATTTGCCAGGATCTTATCAAAAGTCTCTTCCAAGAACATATACCGGTCAGGTTGATGAACAACTTTCCCACTACGACGAGGCACAACTTGTGTTTGTGTACTGGGAATAACAGGCTGTGCAGAATCTGAACCCTGTGCATCAGCACCTTGTTCTTGATTTGCATCTGTCCCAATAATCCTCCCACTATGACGAGGAAATGGAATATCAATAACTTGTGGTTCCTCTTCCGTTCTATTGGTATTTTCTCTCAGTTCTTTCAGAATAATTTTGCTTTTGGGCATGTGATCCATAATATAATCTTCTTCTAAGAATCGGGCATTGGTGCTAACAATGACCATCTGATCTTTAGGATTATAAAATAGACCACCTTTCGTTTCCTTGGGATACCCCACAAAGAAACAGACTTCTGTCCTTGGTCCCAACTTACCCGCGTTCCCTTTCAGCACATGTGCTGGCCACCACCAAATCCGAATGTATTTCATACTAGGCTTACGCCCGGTCCACAATTCTATGGGAGTAGAAGGGATTGACTTAGAAGGTACCATGTTCAGAATGTAAGTCACTGTCTCTAAAACGTGTCCCCAAAACGAATCTGGTAAATCTAAATAATTCATCATTGACTTTACCATCTTCATAAGAGTCTTATTTCTTCTTTCTACTACACTATTCTGCTATGGAGTCTCAGGTGCAGTCAACTGGAAAGTAATCCCCTTTGATGAGAAGTTGTCTTTAAACTCTCCAAAGAGGTATTCCTCACCACGGTCGGAGCGTAGTGATTTGATACTTTTATCCAGACGCTTTTCTGCCTCCGCCTTGAATTCTTTGAATTTTTCAAAGTATTTAGACTTACGGTGCATCAGGTAAATGCATCCATACTTTGAGTAGTTATCAATGAAACTGACAAAGTACTCAAAGCCACCTCTAGCCTAGATTGTCATAGGATCACACACATTAGAATGAACCAGATCCAATGATTTTTTTAGCTCTGTAGCCTTTGGCCAAAAATAACCTCTTGGTCATTTTACCCACTAAGAAAGATTCACAAACTGGAAGTACCTCCACTTCCAATGAACTCAAAGGTCCATCTGCTACCAGTCTGTTTATCCTTTTTAGATTAATATGACTTAAGCGTGTCAAAAAAACGTTTGGTTCATTAAAGAAAGAAACTTTATCTTATATGCTAATATATATGTATTATTTGTTTCAGTCAGTTGCAGTGTATAAGAGATTAGAGTAATAATATAAAAATTATCTACTAATGTACTAAAACAGATAACCCATTTATTATCCTTAATAACCACATAATTATTAAAATAAATTAAATATCCGTCTTTAGCCAATCCAGAAACGAAAACTAAGTTCCTTCTAATGGCAGGAACATAAAGACAATCTCTCAATATTAAAACCCGATCTCTACCAAAACTAAGAGTGGCATCTCCTACTATAACTGTTGTTACCTTTGTATTATTGCCCATATGCAAGTAAATCTCCCCATCACTAAGTTGTCGGATTTTCTAGAACCCCTGCAATAAATTACAGACATGATTAGTGGCTCCTGTATCTACACACTGGTACCGGTAGATAACATCGCTAAACATGTTTCTACAACCAGTGAACAGAAATTACCCTGTTCATTCTGGTCTTTGAGAAATACTAGACATAGCTTTTTTCAGTGCTGGGTCTAGTTGTAGTGAAAATATCTGCCTTTCGACTTTTTCACACCAGTCCGTGGTCCATTAACTACCCCAAAAATCGTGTCTCCTTATTTCTGAACCTTTTTCTTCTTCATGCCTTTCAACCTAGAGGAAGAACTTTTTTCTGAAACAGACACATTTTCTGGTATTAAAAGAATACCATTTGTACTTAAAACTATATCCGATTTATATTTCTAGTCAACATAATTTGGCTCCGTTAGTTTATTTTCTTTGAGTATTGAAGCGAGTGGGTTGAAATCCATTTTAATCATGAGAATCAAATAATTAAAAAAATCGTTAATTATGATGAGCAAAATTTTAAATTTATTTTAATTTGGTTCTCTCTACCATTTTAAAATTAAATCGCCAGCAGCCTGGTAACCTGTGAATAGCATGCCACGTTGGGTGAACGTCTACTATCCACCATAAGACAAGACAAGTCAATTTCTTTTAATTTTACTATCTAAGCAATAGACCATGCCAAGTAAAATTAAATAGTTGACATAGTTTCGGTCAAGTATATAATAGCAGTGACTCAGTTGGAGATGATACTATTCTATACAGCAAAGTGTTAGCCATCACATAATTCTAAATGAATCGCTTCGCAATGAACCCTTCAGTTAGAGAAGTGATCCACACTAACAATTATCCAGAATTATCCTTAAAAGTGATTTTTACCGGCGATACCACAATTAATCTGTCCGTTAGAGAGGAAGGCCTTACTGCCGACACGCAGAGTTTAATTGCATCGCCTACAAACTGGTGATAGAGACCGCGGAATTTATCTGTGAATAAATTTTCTCTCCCACTTAGATTTTTAAAATATTTTTTAGAGTTATAAAAATCTATTTAATTAAAATAAATTTATTAATTTTGAAAATCACATGATCTGAAAGAATAAACATCTTTCCGTGTACACGATTCTAAATATTCTAGTTTATCAAACCATCTTTCGAAAGTCACACGATCTGAAAGAATCAAACATCTTTCCGTGTACACGATTTCAAATATTCGGGTTTATCAAACTATTTTTCCGTATTTAAATGCGTAACAAATAAAATTTAATAAATTCACAGTTTTTCCTCTAGTATTTCAGTTAAGGTAGTGATTTAAAATATTTATTTATTTTATTTTTCGTTTCTCATTTTTTAAAAAATAATAATTTATTTCAATTAAATATCTTTTCATTTAATTAATTCAAAAATCGTAATTAATTCTCACGTTTTTCGAAGATATCTGATTTTAAAAAAAATCATCTTAAATGTGATATTTAATAAAAAAATAAAATATCTAAAAAAATTCATTTAATTAAAATTAATTAATTAAAAAACTTAATTTTATTATTTCATTACAAAATATTTTAATTAAAACCGAATATTTAAATTAATTAAATTAACAGGATAAAAAAAATTAATAAATATCATCCACGCAATTTAAATATAAAATTTCAGTATTCTGTTTAAGATAAACTTTCAGATTGGACAAACACCCAAACAGTATTTGTGTTAGAATTCAACGCTACCCTCGTTTGATTAGGAAACTAGATTGTCTCTCGAATAGTTTTTTAAATCAAGCCAAGCATAGAATCACTTGTTGATTTGTTGCTGAGTTGGCGCCGCTGTGTTTGGTTTGAAGCCAGCGCAGTGTTTGCTTTGATATTAAACACTGCTTCTTGCCCCTCAAGCGTTTGGAGACTGCATGGAATCCGGTTGTGTTCGAAACAGCACCGACCATTGTTTTGGAACAGTTTTGGGAATGCTTGGGAACTAGCTGTTTGATGCTTGGGAATTGCGCTGTTTTGGGATTGCTCGCCTTGACTGATTGCTTTGAAACTGCCGCTTTGGAAATTTTTTTTGGAAAATCGACGCTGTGATGGTGTACAGCTGCCCCCTTTTTTTTTTTAGAAACAAGCTTCAGTGCTGATTGGTTTGCAAAAAGCCTGCTGTGTACCTTGGGACTGCTGCAGCTAAGGCAGCATTTGGGAATTGGTGCCGTTTGGCGCTCACTGCTGCTTGGAAACTGCCGATTTTTCTTGCGGCTGTTTATGTCTTTTTTTTTTTTTTTTTTATCTAAAAAAAAAATTCTGAAGAAAAAAAAAAAAACAAAGCAATAAAAAAAATTTATTCGCAGCTATAACCACTAGAACCACCACCGGGTGCTGCCACCAACCACCGTCGGGTGCCACCACCAACCACCGCGGCATTTTTAATACATGTTCTTATTTTTTTTTTCTTTCTAATAAACAAAAGAAAAAAATACTTTAAAAACATAAAATATTTTACATCGAAATATTTGTCCTGTAGGCTCACATTCGATCTAAAAATTATTTAATCTAACACAGTCAACCCCTGTGATTAAAAAAAATTAAATTAAATCATTATCTACGCATTCAATCAAATACAAAAACAATATATGATCAAAAAACTGGGATTTAGAATGTGGGAGACAAAACAGCCAAGATTATTATTTTTGTAAAACGATTTTCAGTAAAAAATTAACTGGACGGGCAAACGTCGAAATGGGTTCCAGATAAAAATTTTGACGAAAAACGATCAAAATAAAACCCGTGCAACCAAAGTTAATTTAGAAAATACTACTTGTAGATCTAATTTTCAACTACGACTTGATTTCGAGTTGAAACTCTAGTCAGATCTTTTACTATGTTCCCTTACTTGATTCTCGAACGTAGTGTGGGTTACGATCCTTCGAGAACTCGTACCGGTAGAATCTGGATATATTTAAGTCTTGAAATACAAAAATAATATCATAATAATATATTAGATATCTGAACTATCAATTCTATTAATCTCAAACTGGTTTAGCCTAACCCGCGTATATATAGGGCTATAATAGGGATCTGGGGAGTAATTATGAGCTAGAATTCTAGTGGAACACAGACACTTACTAGAGCTTTCTACAATAATGAAAACACATGCAGTAGTTTCTGTAATTTTCATAAAACACTGAATTACAGTTTACACCACTAAAGAACTATAATTGCACTATGACACATAATCTCAAGACCATATAACATTGAGCTCCTGTTATTAAATGTTTACCATTTCTCCACATGTTAAGATTCTCGATACCTGCCAATTAAATTTAATTACTGACAATTTAATTTAATCAGTATCTTGATATTCTTTAAACTCTTCCGTTTAACTTATTTGACCGCCGGATAATTAAATTCATCTACAGGATTTGGCCCGGTCAAAACTTATAAGCATCCTTAAGGGGGTTTCGTTAATCTCGATCTTTGGGACATAGAATACGTCAATAATTAATATTTGTCATATAAATAATACCGCTATCCAATTCACCGGGAATATAGACCCATATAAAATCGCACCCTATAATAAATCAAAATAACGAATATTAAATATATGCAAATCAATAATTATTTCAGGATTAAGAGGATAAGCACTATTTATAATAATATTAGAGTGTGAATTAATTCATATAGTCAGTAGTCATTAGTTAGTACTAAATTAATTACCCCAAATATCCCGTTCAATACACACAAAGTGTACTGGTACAGAGAGTCGGAACAATAGTTGACGCTATTATCTGTTTTTCGTAACCAAGACATGCCTACTAAAATTCTATGCCATAGTCGTACCAGTGATATGTCAATTTCCATCTAAACTGTGAACATAAAACTTATACTCTGCAAGAACCTAAAATCTGGTCTTTTGTGTGTAAGTCGTAGTCGACACACCAGATTAAATACAATATAAAATATCGGATATCCATGCATAATAAATAAATGATATACATACATTGCTCATAAAGATTCTCATAAAATAAAATTCTAATTTTATTAAAAATTAAATTAAATGCTAAAAACATGGTGAGCAAAATTTTGAATTTATTTTAATTTAATTTTTTCTATCATTTTAATGTAATTCGACAGCAGCCTAGTAACCTGTGAATAGCATGCCATATTGGGTGGACGTCTACTATCCATCATAAGACCAGACATGCAAATTCTTTTTAATTTTACTATCTAGGCAACTGACCATGCCAAGTAAAATTAAATAACCGACATAGCTTCGTTCCAGTATATAATAGCAGTGACTCAGTTGGAGAAGATACTATTATATACAGTTAAGTGTTAACCATCACTTAATCCCAAATTAATCTTTTTGCAATGAACCCTTCAGTTGAAGAAGTGATCCACACTAACAATTATCTAGAATTATCCATAAAGGAGGTTTGTACTGGCGATACCGCAATTAATCTGTTCGTTGGGGAGGAAGGCCTTACTGCCGACATGCAGGATTTAATTACATCACCTACAAACTGGTGATAGAGACCGCGGAATTTATCTGTGAATAAATTTCCTCTCCCACTTAGATTTTTAAAACATTTTTTGAGGGTTATAAAAATCTATTTAATTAAAATAAATTTATTAATTTCG
>JAOTRH010140505.1:0-13811 GCA_034768845.1 Heliamphora exappendiculata | reverse complement strand
ATTTTTGAAAATTTTTGTTAATTTATCAAATTTAACTTTTAAAATGAGTTTTTCTTTTTTTAAAGATTCAATTTACAAACTAAGTTCTTTGGACATGTTTTCTTTTTCATTTTTATCATTTTCCTTTAAGGTTTTTAATTCCTCAATTTCTTTAGAAAAATTTTTATTTTTATTTTTTAATTTTATATTTTTCTTTTTTTAATTTTAAAAGACTTTTATGTAAATTGAATAATTCATTTTTAAGTTCATCGTATGATGACATAGAGTCAAAATTAGATTCATTGCATGATTCAAGTGAGTTAGAATGATAATTTACCTATTCGTCTATACTTTCCATCAAGCAGAAGTTGACCATTTTGTCATCACTTGAGCTATTACCTGACTCATTTGAATTCGAGTCATCACATGTAGTTGCTCTCATGGCCTTCTTTTTTTTTTTGCGTCCTTTTTGAGTAAAGGACATTTTGGCTTGATGTGTCCAATTTTGTTGCTGTTATAGCAAGTGAGTGATTCTTTCTTGAAATCTCATTCGTTTAAATCTTTTTTGTCAAATTTTGTGCTTCGGAATCTTCTTGAAAACTTATTCTCTTTTAAGAAATTTTCTAAATCTTCTTGTGATAAGAGCCATGTCATCATCATCGATCTCTTCATTCTCTTCATCACTGGAACTCTCTTTTAAAGCTTTAAGAGCAATGGATTTCATGACTTTGTTTTGCTCGTTGATTCTTTTATTTATCTTGAGCTCGTATGTCTGCAGAAATCTAATCAGCTCATCTAGAGTCATCACCCTTAGATTTATTGCTTCGAAGATGGCTGTAGCCTTAGCTTTCTAAATGGATGGCAAGGTTTTGAGTACTTTTCTTAAAAGTTCATAAGATTGGTAAGTCTTTTCGAGTGCATTAAGAGAACTAATAATGTGAGTAAAGCGTGTGTACATACTAGAGGTAATTTCATCATTATCCATCTTAAAACTTTCATACTCACTTATTAGTTTATCAATTCTAAAATTTTTAACATCTTGAGTGCCTTCATAAGTAATTTCTAACTTTTCCCATATTTTCTTATTCCTTTTACATGTCATTATGTGATTATATTTGTTAGCGTCTAAAGCACAGTATAAGGCATTCATAGCACTAGAGTTTATTTGAAATAGTTTCATATCATTTTCAGTCATTTTTTCTTCTAGTTTCGAAACTTTTTTACGTTATACAGTTTTAGTATGAGTAAATTTACCTTGGACGATCACTCTCAAAGCTCTCCAATCTATAGTTTGAATAAAAGTTCTCATTTTTTGTTTCCAAAAAATGTAGTTAACACCACAGAAGACTGGAGACCTTGTAGAGGATTGACCCTCTCCAAACGGGAATACACCGATGCTGGTTATAGATCTTTTTCACAAAATCTTGTTAAGAATAATATGACTCGCTATCATACCAATTGATAGTAAAGGTGCAATCCCAATAGGAGGTGAATTGGGTATTTAAAAATACTTTCTTGTTTAAAGATTAAAGCACAAGATTCAATTATAGATTTTAAATGTGGATGATGCAAGTAAAAGCAACAATGTAATAATAATGAAAAGTATAAAGGGTTAGAGATATGACACCAAGATTTTTACAAGATTTGGTACACCAGCCTACGTCTTTACCTCAAGCCAACCGCTATGAGAATTTTCACTAACACTCATTCAATATGCGTAGCAGCCTCTCTCCTTAGTCTAAGCAGAGTAACTTCTCTTAAGAATGTCCCTTTTCAAGTACAAACACTTCTTATAGGCGAAGCAGCCTCTCTTAAGAATACCCCATTCTCAAGTATCCTAATTCTTATAGGCGAATCAACCTCTCTTGAGAAATATCCCTTTCAAGTACAACAAGATGAAATAAATTTGTACAAAAAGATGCTCCTTCAACGAGGGGATGAGTACGATAGAATAGCACACTAATTCACCTATCAAAGAATATATCAAATGAAATTCTATGAGAATTCTAAGACTTTTCTCTAAAAAATATGATTGAAAATCAAGAATTTGAAGCACACGTATAAAGAGTGTGAGAGAATTGATTTGAAGGCTTGAAGTGTCTAAAACTAGAACTCAAAGGCTCTATTTATAGGCCAAAAATTTGTACTAACCATTAGGTTAAATAAGAAAATTTCAAATTATTCGTTTTAGCCAAATTTCAAAATTTTGCCAACTGAGTCGATTGATCTAGGGTGTTCAGTCGACTGGATGTGCAAAGCTTGAATTCAGTCGACTAACCTTGGTGGTCCAGTCGACTGGATTGCTTTAAATCTAATTTTGGTTTGGCAATCCAGCTTCAGCCAACTGAATGCTATGCATTAGTCAACTGAACTTTGAAAAGTTCAGTACTTTTGACTTTAAAGTTGTATTTGATCATCTCTTTGCTTTGAAAAATATTTTTCATATTCTTATAAGATTTATATGAGCTTCAAAAGATGTAACCATGAGTTTTTTGAATTTACATAGATCCTAACTTTAATACAAATGAAATTTAACACTTAGTCTTCAATTTTTCAACTTTTGCATTGCTCCAAAATCTTATAGCCAATGTATTTGATTTGAATTTTGCTTCATGGTTTCTACTTTATTTTTTTGATTGTGCTAAATATATATTTTCTGTAAACAATCTCAATTTATACAATTAAATACTTAGATTTGTTATCATCAAAATGATCGTTGAAACCTTGTTAGGCTAATACTAAACACATATCCTGAGATAGACTTACGAGAATCTTTGTCTCACTAGAAATCTGAGTTTGTATACCCCAAAGTTACTAGACTGTCTGCCAAGTCAACCAACATATAATCCTTAGTCCTTTTCAGGTGCTTAATTATATTCTTTACTGCAGTCCAATGCTCCTATCATAGATTAGACAGATATCTACTAACAATGCCAACGACAAAGTAGATGTTGGATCTAGTGCAAAATATAGTATACATTAGGCTTCCTACTGCCGAAGCATTAGGAATCGTCTTTATTTTTGCTATCACATCAGGTGTCTTAGGATACTAATCCTTGGATAAACTAATTTCATACTTGAAAGGAATAAACCTTTTCTTGAAATCATGCATGCTAAAATGAGTAAGAATATCATCGATATACTTTACTTGTGATAAGCCCAACATTCTTTATTTTCGATCTCGCAAAAGCTTGATCCCGATGATGTGACTGATTTCTTCTAAATTTTTCATATCAAACTGCCCAGATAACCATACTTTTACCGAAGATAACATCTCCACATCGTTTTCGATTAGTAAGATATCATTTACATAAAGTATTAAAAAAACTACCACGCTTCTTGTACACAGAGGACTCATCTGGACTCTGATCAAAATTATAAGACTTTATAACTTAATCAAACCGAGTATTCCAAGACCTTAATGCCTACTTAAATTCATAAATAGATCTTTTAAGCTTACACAATATGTGCTCCTAGCCCTTTACTATGAAACCGTTTGGTTGTACCATATAGATACACTCGTCAAGACTTCGGTTAAGGAAAGCTATCTTGACATCCATTTATCAAATTTCGTAATTGAAATAAGCAGTAATGGATAAAAGTTTCTGGATAGACTTAAGCATGACTACCGGCGTAAAGGTTTTCTCATAATCCTTCCCTTCTTTCTGAGTGAATCCTTTTGCAACAAGCCTAGTTTTGAAGGTTTTAACCTTCCCATTTGCTCATCTCTTCCTCTTGTAGATCCACTTGCATTCAATGAATTTTATCTCTTCGGGTGGTTCGATAAGTTTTCAGATCTGATTAGAATACATAAATTCTATCTCTGAATTCATAACCTTTTACCAAAGATTTGCATCTTTGTATTGAAGTGTTTCATTATAGTTACAGGGTTCGTATCTAGTTCTGTCGGGATCCTGTCAAAAGACTCTTCCAAAAGCATATACCAACCAGGTTAATGAACAATCCTCCCACTACGACGAGACACTACCTACGTATGTGTACACTGTAGCACACTGTGCAGAATCTGAACCATGTGTACCATTACCCACATGTTAATGGTAGCACCCTGTTCATGATTTACACATGTTATGATAATTCTCCCACTACAACGAGGCAATAGGATATCAGTGACTTGTGATTCTTCTTCCATTCTACTGGTATTTTCTCTCATTTTTCCTAGAACAATTTTACTTTTGGGCCTGTAGTCCATAATATAATCATCTTTCAAGAATTGGGCATTGGTGCTAATAATGACTTTCTGATCCTCAGAATTATAAAATAAATCACAATTCGTTCCCTTAGGATACCCCGCAAAGAAATAGACTTTTGTTCTCAAAGAAATAGTACCTTCTACCCCACAATTCGTTCCCTTAGGATACCCCACATGTGCTGGACACCTCTAAATCCAAATATGTCTTAGACTAAGCTTACACCTGGTCTACAATTCTGTAGGAGTAGAAGGTACTAACTTTGAAGGTACCAAGTTCAGAATATAAGCCGTTAACTCTAATGCAAGTCTCCAAAACGAATCGGGTAATTCTGAATAACTCATTATAGACTTTACCATCTCCATAAGAGTCATATTCCATCTTTCTGCTACACATTCTGATGCGGGGAGTGCTCGATGCAGTCAATTGGGATATAATCCTTTCTTATGACAGGTAATTCCTAAACTCTCTAAAGAGGTACTCCCCACCACGGTCGAATCGTAGTAATTTGATACTTTTACCCAGACGCTTCTCTGTCTCTGCCTTGAATTTTTAAAATTTTTTAAAATATTCATACTTACGGTGCATTAGGTAAATGTATCTATATCTTGAGTCGTCATCAATAAAATTGACAAAATACTCAAAGCTACCTCAAACCTGGATTGCCATAGGACTACACACATCAGAGTGACCTAGTTCTAATAGTACTTTGGCTTTATAGCTTTTAGCCGAAAATAGCCTCCTGGTCATCTTACCCTCTAAGCAGAATTCACAGACTGAAAGTGCCTCCATCTTTAATGAACTTAAAGGTTCATCTTCTACCAGGCTATTTATCATTTTAAAATTAATATGATCTAAGCGTAAGTGCCAAAAAAATATTTGATTTATTAAAGAATAAACTTTCTCTTATATGATAAATTAGATGTATTATTCAATTTAGTCAGTTGCAGTGTATGAGAGATTAGAGTAATAACATAAAGATCATCCAAAAATGTACCAGAATAGATAACCCGTTTATTATCCTTAATAACCACGGAGTTATTAAAGTAAACTAAATTTCCGTCTATAATCAATCTAGAAACGAAAATTAAGTTTCGTCTAATGGAAAGTGCATAAAGACACTCTCAAAATTAAAACCCAATATCTACTAAAATTGAGAATGGCATCTCTCGCTGTAAGTGCTGTCACCTTTGTATTATTGTCCATATGTAGGTAAATCTCTCCATCACCAAGTTATCGAGTTTTTTAGAACCCCTGCAATGAATTATAGACATGATTAGTGCCTCCTATATCTATACACTAGGTACCGATAGATAACACTACTAAACATGTTTTTACAACCAGTGAATAAAAATTACCTTGTTTGTTTAGCTTGCTAAGATAATTTAGATATTACATTTTTCAATGTCGTATCTCATTGCAATGAAAACATCTTCTTTTCAACTTTTTTACACCAGTCTGTGGTCAACTAACTTTCTTAAAAATCGTGCCACCTTACTTCTGAACTTTTTTCTTCTTCATGCCGTTCGGCCTACATGAAGAACCCTGTTAAAAAACAAACACATTTTCTGGTATTGAATGAATAGTCTTGGTAGTTAAAGTTATATCCAAGTTACTTTTCTAGTTAATAAAATTTGATACCGTTAAATATGATGAGTAAAATTGTAAATTTATTACAATTTGGTTCCCTCTACCATTAAAAAAATTTGCCAGTAGCCTGGTACCCTGTAAATAGTCTACTATCCATCGTTTGTCTAAACAGACTAATTCTTATAAATTTTACTATCTAGACAATTGACCTTACCAAGTAAAATTAAATAACTGACATAGTTTCGGTACAGTAGATAATAGTAGTGAGTCAGATTGAGAGTATACTATTATATACAGTTAAGTATTAACCGCCACCTAATCTCAAATCAATCATTTCGTAATGAATTCATCAGATGGAGAAGTGATCTACACTAATAATTATTTAAAATTATCATTAAAAGAGGTTCATAGTGGCGATACCGTAATTAATTTATCTAATGGAGAGTAAGGCCTTACTATCAATACGTAAAATAAATTATATCGCTTATAAACTGGTGATGGAAACTGCAAGATTTATCTGTGAATAAATTTTCTCTCTCACTTAGATTTTTAAAAAAAATTTGAGGGTTATAAAAATTCGTTTAATTAAAATAAATTTATTAATTTTGAAAACTGCACAATCTGAAAGAATTCAAAACATCTTTTCGTGTACACGATTCCAAATATTTCGATTTGTCAAACTATTTTTTCGTATTTTAATGCGTAACAAATAAAATATCTGATAAATGCACAATTTTTTTTAACTTTTCAGCTAAAGTAGTGATTAAAGACATTTAATTATTTTATTTTTACGTCACACAATTTTCAAAAATAATAATTTATTAAGATTAAACATTTTTTAATTTAATTAACTCAAAATTCGTAATTAATTTACACATTTTTTAAAGATATTCTATTTAATAAAAAAATCATCTTAAACGAGTTATTTTGTAAAAAATAAAATATCTAAAAAAAATTATTTAATTAAAAAAATCTTAATTTTATTTCTCTTTACAAAATTTTAATTAAAACTAAATTTTTTGAATTAATTAAATTAATAAGAATATATAAAATAGATATACATCATCCACGCAATTTAAAAAAATATAAATGCACGATATGTATATATTTCAATTTTATGAATAAAATAAAACTCTAAAGAGTTTCAATTTCCTACAAACAGATAAGATTGCAGTCTTTCAATCCTTACAGAAAGCTACTTATCAGTAACTGAATACTATTAGGATTCTTCGATAATCAGCGTTATAGATATACAACACATCTCATATTAGTTATCATCAAAAAAATAGCCGCCAAGGCCCCAAACCATTAGCCACCACCACCAGCCAAACCACCAGCCTGCCGCTAACCTGTGCCGCCAAATTCCCGCGACCGTTCTACCCTCATTCGAGCTCCGTTTTCGTACCCATTTTTTCTGGAACATAGCTAACCAAATATACTATTTTTTTGTCAAAAAATTGGTCGAAAACATACCGAAAAATAGGCTTCGATGGCCGCTGAAACACAACAAATGATGTTACCCCGCAATGGCACTACACCACCAACTTTTTGAGGTCGTTTCGACCTCATTCGAATTCCATTTTTGTCTTGTTTTTTGTTAAAACGCGGCTAACAAAATATACTATATTTTTGTAAAAAAGACTAATTAACATAGATTGGAATTAATTATGCGAGATCAAAGGTGATTAAGAGCAATCGAGTTTGATTGCGGGTGATCAAAGGTAATTAAGAGCAGTCGGGTTCAATCAATGGGGAAATACTAATCATCCATGAATATAGCTAGGATTTTAGTTGCAGGCGGAGTCAAATTAGACGGCGATTTTTTAATTCGACAGATGATTGGCAATCATTCCACCTCGGCGAATAGGTAGAGTGACGACAGACACCTCGACAAATAGGTGTCAGACATCTCGGTGTAGAGGTGCAGACCATATTGGTTCGAGTGTGGTGGATTAACGACAACGGCAGAAACGACATCGATACTGGTTATTTTCAATGTAACTTGCAGAATTCAAGTTAAGGTAGAAATTATTGGGTTTGTGTCTTGTATTCTATAGACTCATATAATTAGTATTTTATTTACATGTATTTGAGTTGAACTGAAGTCCTAAATCCACAAGAAGTCTACTATGTGTAGCGCTTTGTAATTATATGATACTAGAATTTTAGAATTTCTTATGAATAGAACCTTATAATTCTAGTTATTGTGTGAAAAATAAATCAAATGGAATAAAAATGTAGGGAGAGATGAAAAAATATAAAGGCGTGAAAAAATAGAATTTGTTTTAAAACTCGGGGTGTGAGTGTCAAGTTTTGGAGTATTTTTGGTCTTGATCTTCAGAATTGTACACTTTACGGTTATAGCGAATTATCTCTCTCACCCATAAATGTTGGCAGCCTGTGCTGAACTACGTAAATTCTTATGTAATTTTTTTCTTTTTGTGCATAAATGTGCTTATGTTCACGTTTGAAAATTGGTATTCAAATCCCAATAATATAAAACATGGGTGCTCTCCCTTTTTACAAATATAAGCTTTACAGATTTTATGTCAAAGAATGTTAGGCATTTTTAGTAGCAAATTACAATCAAGTAGGTTGAATAGCATTATAACATCACTGCATCGTGTATCATTATTATATCAATGTATCTCATACATCATCAAAATTAAATCATAGGTCTAATAGATACATGTGATTCTATTGGTAAAATGGTTACTAGTAGTTTACAGAGTATCAACGTTGCAACCCAAAATTGAGCCAAAATGCCTGAAACATAATTTAATTAATTAGATGTTTTTTTTATACGTGCGAAAAATAATTTAGGAGATTTCACATCCAACAAAATTTAGAAAGTGAGGGAGGTTAGGCGTTAAAAATTAGTAGTGTGTCAATATTCTCCAATAAAAAAATTATTTTGAGAGATTTTTTATTAATTTTTCCTTTAAACTAGGTAACCTGACCACCTTAAGTATTTTAAGCTTCATTTTGCACTGGTTTAGAAGTTGACCTTCTTTTGCCTTTAATGGAATTTTCTAGTTAGCATTTTGAATTTTTTCAAGGGATTATTCATTTAAAAGTCCACAAAAAATGTAAAAAAAAAAAGAAATTAACTAAAAAGAGTGATGTTACAGCTACCGAAAAATTTTACCGAAAAAATTGACCGAAACGTGTTTACAAGTTTTGAATGGCTACTTCTCTGTCATATCTCTCTCTCCTCTCTCTCATCTCTCTTTCTCTCTCTTTCTCTCCATCTCTCGTTACCCCTCCCCCCCTCTCTCTCTCTCTCTCTCTCTATATATATATATATATATATATAAACAATTATAGATATATTTTTCTACATCTGCACACATGTATACACACACCATATATAATCATTTCTCGAACTCGAAGTTAAAATTCAGGGGCAAAAATCACATAAATGAGTTAATTGAATCTTGCTTAATAATTGAATCTTTCATCCCCTAATCCCTGTCATCATCGTCATCATAACTTTCCATTTTATTTCATTCAAATTTTCATTTTCATTGGCAAATAGAGAAAACAAAATCACGAACAACTTCTTCCTTTTTTTTTCTTTTCTCCTTTTTTGTATCTGCTGCGTGGACTTTTACTAAATTTGAGATCCTCAAACCCAGAAAAAGTGTAGAGTGAGAAAGTAGATAGAGAAAATCGAAAAGAGTTGAAGAAGAAGACGACTCATCACAGACAGAGTGAGCTTTCGTCAGTGACCTTTTTCGAAAGCCCTAACAATGGAGAACGTCGAGTGAGGCACCAAACGGAGACCAGACCAAACTTGAAAGTCATTAGCATCTATGGCTGAGAACGAATGATCACTATCAAGAGCTTCATCAGCTCCTCTCCGCCCCCACGATCATCATCTCCTTTCCGCCCCACATACAAACCAGTGCATGTGTGCGTTAAAATGTTTGGAATGGATATAAACTCTTGAATAAAAACCAGTGCATGTGCCCAAAAGGGTTCCGTGCTCCGTCAGAATACTTGTCGGTAAAAAGATCGTCACGCACGGAAGATCGAACTCTCGCAAGAATGTTAACACTGATAATGTTCTCACACCCCAAACCTCCAGTTTGTTTATCTCTCTCTTTGCTCTCTCTATCATCTCTCTCTCGGTCTCTTCTCTCATCTCCCTTTCTGTCTCTCTTTGCTCTCTCTCTCGGTCTCTTCTCTCATCTCCCGCAAGAATATTAATACTGAGAATGTTCTCAGTATTAACAGTGAGAACATTTTCACAGTTTATCGGTATCTTTTACTTTGGATGTAATTAATTTATTATTTTAATTTTTTTTATATATTTTTTATGATCGAAACTATTTATTATTTAATATTTATTAGGTAGATTATTGTTATAAAAAATTAAATTAATTAGACATTAATAGCTTTGTGATTATATCATATTTGTTGAAATACAAATAAATGGTAATATATTTTACAAAAAATAATGATAAAAAAAAATAATCAAATCATGTAGTTAAAAAAATTCAATTAACTTAATATTTTATATTAGTAATAAAATTAATAAATACTACACAATAAACGATTTTATTATAAAAATATATTAAAAAAACATAATATGTAAAATCTTCTTAGCCATAATAAAAGCACAAAAATATTTAAACAAAAATTTCGGTCAAATCTTTCGTGACGAATAGTATTTCCGAACTAAAAATGGCACTACAAAGCTGGTTATTTTAAAATGGGAGTTTTTTTTTTTTTTGTCTTGAATGGCATTTTCACCCAAAAAAAAGTTTATTTTCTTTTTCAAACAAAATAGAAATTTAAACTAAAAACCTCTATATGAATGTTAATTTAGAAAATATCACCAGAAAAATAATAAAAACAAGCTTTTAAGTCTGCGCCAAGTGAAGATTTAAGCCTCGTTTGCCACTTTTCAGACCTTTTGCTTGAAGTTTCAAAAAAATCAACAGTAAAAAAAAGTAACCTTTTATCTCTGTACTTGCATGCTGCTTAAAACTAATATTTAGCCAAACATTTTTTTTTTTTTTTTTTTTGCTTACTTAGCTTAAAGTTCAAGAAAGTAAAAACAAAAACTAATATATATATAAAAAAAAGCCTGAGTTCCCAAGCAAACACTTTAATATTCAATGACTGACTAGATGGGGAGCTTTTGCTTAAGCAAAAGGATTCTTTAGAAGTTAACCTCAATAGTTCTTTTTTTTTTTTTGAATAGCGAAAGGTGAAAGTATTACAAATGAAGGAGCGAATTGCCCGGCTTACAAAGATTGTATTCCTATTCCTCTAAGTCAACAAAGTGATAAAGAATCACAAAAATGCAAAAAGTAGGCCTAAGGTTGGTGAGGTACCAACTGGGCATCATCAATGCTAGCTCCAAACGTTTGACGCCTTCTAAGTTGAAATAACACGTCCTCGATATTGAGTTTTGGTAGGCCTAAACAAAATTTCACCATTGTAGGCTTGTAGTTGCTCCGACCTTGATGAGCTCGACCGTATCTTCCTGGTCAATTTAAGAGTTTCTGAACACTTTATTATTCCTAATTAAGCATCCAAATGCACCATGTGGCTGCAAATAGAATTGCTAGCTTCCCAGAGATGCTTCTGAATGTTCTTGTGCTTAAAATTGAACCACCATGCAAATAGCCCTTTGAAGATGTTTGGGCACACCCAAGTCACCCCCCACCAGTTCATGATTGATGCCCCAACCATCCAAGACTCGAGAGTGATTGCACCGCGGCAGTAGATGGTCTTGTCCTTCGATATGGCCATTTGCATAGGACACGTTTTAGAATAGAATCCTTTGGGATGATATTTCACTTAGTCAGATTGCTGTTAGTTGTTCGTCTATCTGCAATTTAAAGGACTTTATCGAGAATTGAGATTTTAAATATTAGCCATTACGTATCGTATTAATTTATACATCTTTAGATTTTAGGTTTTCTATACTAATATTTACCAATATATTAGACGATACTATCTTATATTTACCAATACATGATCATATTATCAATATCGATACGTTTTTTAATACGACAATTTAGAACCCTACCGAGAATTGCTTGGTCTCTTATCCCATTTCTAGAGTAGCTTCTGATTGAATGCAAAATCTAGTAAGGGAGACATTAGTAAGGGTCATTAATAGTACGGGTAATTAATGTTGGAACCCCTCTCATATTGTTTGAATTGCATATGTGTGACACTTTAATACGAGCAAATATTCAATGCTCGTAGAACAAGTTTAAGTGATATTTTAATTTCACAGTTATTAGTGTATTTAGTAGGACTTATTATTTTTTATTATTTTTTTATTCAACATGTGAAGATGTGCCATTCAGTAATTCGAATGGAGTATTGCTATAAGTGTATTGAATAATTATTCCTCTAATACCTATATAGCATACCTCTTTTGCTATTCTTTATTCTTTTTAGATATTTCTAAAAAGAAATGTTGGAGAGAGAAGAGAATAAAGTCAATTTGTGAAAAAGTCACTAATTATATATGATTTTTTTTCTTGGTTGTAGGAAGTTCTAAACGAATGTAAAACGTAACGAGAAATAAAAACAAAAATGATACCAAACAAAGCTGTATTCTTTTCTTTTGCTGGTTTCTATTAGAAATATAAAAAATAAATAAGTATTTTTCAAGAAATCTATTTCTTTGTTTGATAACCCATTATAGCCTTTTTTTTACAATCATGCACTTTACAGGTAGAAGCATACATAAGAGCTACAAGTCAAAATGAATGTATATAATTTGATTCTTTTCCTTTTTTATATATATTTTTGGGATTTTGACATTTTACCCCTAAAGGATTCATCAAAGTGTAATTATCCTTGAATTTTATTCGAATATAACAATGTCACCCCTAAACTAACTTTCATCAATATTTTATTTTATTTTTTTTAACGAAAAAAACAAACTATTAGATTGAGTTTATAAATATGAAAGTTACAAAATAGCAATAAAAAAGAACAGAAGAAAGTTATTAATTTTATTAATTTTATTTCACATGCCGGTCACTTTATCTTATGGGGGCAAAATAATAAAGTTAGCAGTGTAACTTTTCTTTTATTCATTGCCCTCGGAATATCACATAGCATTATTTACATACTACCTGGCATAGCCAGAATTTTTTTTTACTAATGAAATAGTATGATTTGTGTTTGTTAGGTAATTTTTTTTGTTGATGTTTCTAAAGATAACACATTTGGGCTGTAGTTAAATATAGTCTAATGAAAATTTGAAAAGATTTAATATTAATATTCTTTTGAAATCAGGGCTTATTACTTTTATAAATATTAATACATAAATATTACTTTCATTATTCATAAATATTTATAAGTATTTATAAGTATTTAATACATAAATATTTATAAATATTACTTTCATTATTTATCTATTATCATTGCCCAATGAACTTCTTTTAATATTTTTTTATTTGCTAAATATATTACATAAATAATGACGAGTAATATTTATTACAATTAACCCGTCAAGATAATCCAGTGATTTAAGGTCATCACTGAGACCAACAGTAAACTTAAAAGTATTGTGTTCGACTCTTGTTGAAAACATTCTGAATTAACCAATACATATAGTTGGCGGGTGATTGTAGTGTATCCGGAGATTTACGTTTTAGGGGTAAGTTTAAAGAGCCATGCCTTGAAGTTATTCCTTCGGTATCAAAAAAAAAAATTTACAACAATTATAAATAATTTGCAAGCTGATCATGACAGGTGGAGGAAGTTAACAACGTGAAGCACAGGGAATCTGAAATCACGTGACAATAAAAGATCAAAATCATATATTTATGAAAAATACATGCATTTAGCGAGCGAAATACACGTAAATGAAGGACTATAAAGATCTGATATCATGTGCTTTCATACCATATAATATTTTTAGAAACATTGAGAACCTCTTTGGGTTCACTAAAATGCTGATTTTTTTCCTTAAAATTTATTTTCAAGTTACTATTTGGTATCTCAAAAGCCTACTAATATTTTTTTATTTCTTTTTTTAAGAAAAATCTATTC
>JAOTRH010140484.1:0-13813 GCA_034768845.1 Heliamphora exappendiculata | reverse complement strand
AGAGGGTTGAATAAATGAAAGTGATTGAAAGTGAAGTGAAAAAAAATTTGTAGAACATCTGATTATGACGAAGCTTCTGAATAAAGCTTTGAAAAATATTCATTCTATTGTGTGAATATGTATAGGAGTTGAATTGACAACTTTACTTATGTAACCCTGTTTTGTTTTTTTTTAGTTATATATATATTCGACCTATTTATTCGTATTTATATATGTTTTGATGCATGTTTGAGTTTAAATATCCATGCTGGGTTGGTTTCTGGAATTGTTGGGAGTTACGGTTTGAATCTCAAAAATTAAAAAAAAAAGATATTTTGGAGGTTTATAAATATCTGGAGTTAGATATTTTTAAAAATATATTTTCAAAACTTACTTCCTAAATTCTCTTTTTTCTCTCTACTTCTCTCTAACTTCTTGGGGACTCGGGGTTTCATTTTTTACGGTTCAACAGCCGATCCTTGTTGTTGGCATTGTGGTCTACGCATCCATCCAGACATAATTTTATTCCGACGAAACTTGGTTTTGCACGTGGATCGAGACGTTGAGTTTTCAACTCACCGACGTAGGATCATAAACTGTTAAGTTGTTAAAGGGTGTTACGTGTAATCTTATGCATATCTACCGTTTAAAAATACATGAAAAGAGATTTATGTTTAAATCGGATTTTTGGTTTAAAATCGTTTTTCATCGTTTCGGTGGATGGATGCGTGTTACGAGAGTTTTCTTTCGAGGTTTTGGTGTGGGATTTGGACGTGCGAGTGTCCCAGGGTGTTATATGGATGTTTGGAGGCTTGATTTAAGGATTGGAGGGCAAAATCGTAGCAAAAAAAAAAAACATTTTTCTAGGTTGCCTAGTCAACTGGACCATGGTGGTCAGTCGACTAGATCTTGACTTGGGCTTCCCAGTCGACTAGATCAGGAGCGTCAGTCGACTAGATTCCTTCTGTTTTGTGCTCAGTCAACTGGACTAGTGGGTCAGTCGACTGGATTTCTTCTATTGGGCTTTTCCTTGTTTTCCAGCTAGTTTCCAGTTGACTGAGTGAGTGAGACCAGTTGACTGAAGGTCTGGGCTGTGGTTTGGATGGTTTGGTGATCTTTTGGGGTGAATGGCTGGGTTCCTTTTGGGAAAAAGGTTCTCTTTTTTTTTGTGAAAAACGCATTTGGTTGAAGGTTTGGACCTAACTCTTGGAGTCGAGTCTCAACTTCTAAAACGTTTTGATGAAAATATATTTTTACATGTTTTGTTTGATCTTTATAGTTAATGGATTAGATCTCTTTTCATATACATGTGTTGTATGTCTATTTTACGGGTTTTGAAATGATTTTTCCTTAGATGTACCGTGACATTGGATTTGTTAAGTTGGGCTTACATTGCTTCTCAGTGGAAGTCTGAAAACATGCACAACGTAAGTGCTTTGTACCATCGGATTAATCCCCGTAAATTAAGCCAGTTGCTTCCGTGAATGGCGTTTGTGTGGGTGCTTTGGATTCTCGGGTTTCGGGTCTGTAAATTAAGCAGTAAGTGCTTTGGACCTTCGGGTTGATCCCCGTAAATTAAGACGGTTGCCTCCGTTAATGGCGTCGTTGTCGTAACTCCGTATAGAACTTATCATTACCGAGCAGGGCTTAAGTGGTGACTAGGGTAATAGACAGGAGTTTATAGTTGTTACCTTTGTCTGTGTGGCAGAGTCGGTACATAGAATTACATTTTATCTCTTCTCTTCGGCTGTGTAACCCGAGTGGAGAATACTGTTTTACTACTGTTTTTTTTAACTGTGGCAAGATATCTGTCAGGATGATATGCATAGTTTTAAAGATGAAAAACTGTTGAATTTTTAGAGGAAAAATCTTTTAGCTCGTGTGGTTGAGCTTATGTACTTATGATTGCATAACCTGCTTTACAGCTTTATGTAGTATGTTTCTATTGGGTTTCGGCTCATAGTATGAAATTTTGTTGTAAAATCATTTACAGGTAAGCATGTGAAGTTGACCTAGATGCAGTGGTGATGGAAGACTTGTTATAATTTTTTCTGTTTTTGTGACATGTAGTTTACATGTGATGCCTGTTTCAGAAGACGAGTTTTGTACGCCTTGAGGTGATATATTTATTCATGTATGAGAATGTATGTTTACTGTTTATAAGAGCTGAATTTTGGGAATCTTTTATCCAAATGATGTATATTTTTTAGTTGATGATTTTTCAACTGCAAATCTTATCTTTATAAACTGTGTTTGGTGGGCTTTCGCATGACCCTAGAGTTTGGGACGTGACAACTTGGTATCAGAGCTCTGGATTCGAATACCTAAGAGCTATGGGAATGAGGGTACATCACCTTTGTGAGGATGTGCGTGTGCTTGATTGCCTGTGTTTCAGCGCTTTGTTAACATATGCATGATAGCTTGTTCAGCATGATAGTGTGTATACGTGGGTATAAGGGTTAGACCTTATGATTGATTAGTCTTGCCTTCGGGCGTTTTGATTAACAAACTTGGGAGCCATGTTAGAGACACGTTTCGCGGACATGATTTCTAGCAAGAAATCTAAGTAGGTTATTCGGAGTGACGAGTCTTTCTTGTTGGTTCTCCTCGGTATGTGAGATGTGATGACATGATCTTAAGTGGCTATGTGTTAGCATGCTTATGTGTATTATGTCTTTTACGTTAGCAATCACATGTTGTATGGATGCTTATCCTGTTATATTGCTTTCGTATAGAGTTATGTCCACACGGGGAGGACAAGGCCGAGATCGAGGTCGTGGCCGTGGTTTTGGCCGAATGGACATTCCAGTCCCAGATGTTGGGGATACTAATGCACCACACGGACCTGTTGACGAGGGAGTTCTGTTGCGTGAGATGGTCGACTCCATCCGGTAACTGGCTGAGGCCACTAGGAGAAAAGAGAGCGTACTTGAGCCGAGGGTGACAGTCGTGATGCATGAGTTTTGCCGTCTGGACCCTCCTACCTTTTCTGGGGATCCCAACCCCACGGTTGCCACTGAATGGCTGGAGTTGGTTACCAGGATCTTGGACACACTTTAGATAGAGGAGGATATTCTGAGGGTTACTCTTACTGCCTTCTAGCTGAGGGAGAGTGCTCACATGTGGTGGAAGTTTGCCAAGATTACAGTTAGGGGCACTTGGGAGGCATTCACGAAGGTGTTTCTGGATAAATACTTTCCGGCGACATTGAGGGATTGCTACAGAGAGGACATCTTTTTTTTTACGCAGGGGACGATGACTGTGATTGAATATGAGGCTGAGTTTACTAGCCTATCTCGGTTTGCACAGGAGATCGTGCCCACTGATGAGTTCCGTTCGAAGAGGTTCGAGAGGGGTTTGATGCTCGCTATCTGAGACAGAGTGGCGGCATTCAGGATGTAGGTCTTTACAGAGTTGGTGGAGACCGCCATAAAGGTGGAAGATACTTTGAACGAGACGCGCAGAGACAGGGACATTAGGAGTCAGTAGGACGGGGGACGAGCATAGAGTCAAGGACCCAGGGAGAACAAACGTCGACGGACATCTGGTCCGAGTTCTCATCCGGTGGAGTCGTATCTGCCACAATCTTCTACATCCACGCCTCCCGTAGCTTCAACGGGAAGGTCGGAGCAAAGAGAGCTTGTTTGTTTTAGATGCAGACGGCCAGGGCATCGTGCGGCAGAGTGCCGTAGTCCAGCGCCAGTTCAGGCACAGTTGCAGTCATAGGCGCAGGAGAGGGGAACAATGGTATGTTTTGAGTGCGACCAGTCTGAGCACATCCGTAGAGACTGTCCCAAAAGAGGGAGTATGAGGAGTACAGCTGGAGCACATATTACTCTATTCGCCCAGGGACGCCAGCTATCTAGATTTGCAGAAGGGGGCACCTCGGTACAGTCGGGCAGACAGTCGACAGTTTAGGGCCACAGTGGACAGGCCAAAGCTTATGTTCTTGTAGATCCCAGTTCATCCGAGCACCGATATGCCCGATGCTGCTGCTACCACCTCCATGATCAGAAGTACTCTTCTAGTCTATAGATCATGGACCAGTGTTCTTATCGACACGGGAGCATCACATTCGTTTATATCATCTGCTTTTGCATCTGCTTTGGGGTTGAAACCAGACTTGTTGGGTAGTGTTTTGAGCGTGGAGACCCCAGTCAGTGGGAGTGTGATGTTGAGTCTTATTTGTAGATCCTGCGTGTTGGAGATCGTCGGTCGTTGCTTAAAGTTTGACTTTATCATTCTAGACAGGACCACGTTTGATGTCATCTTATGGATGGATTGGCTGACCACCTATCGTGCCTTTATCGATTGTAATCAACGAAAGTTAACAATTTGTACACCGATCGGAGACTGCTTTTGCTTTGTGGGTGACCGAGATGAGGGCTTGGTGTCTATGCCCGGTGTTGCGCAGAACCAAGGCAACCTGGGTTCCCTCTTTGCAGCTCTCATGTTGGAAGAGGAGGTTGGGGTTCGAGGAGCGTTACCTCCGGTGGTTTTGCGAACTATCCAGATATCTTTCCTGACGATATGTTCGAGTTGTCGCCGAACCGAAAGGTAAAGTTCTCTATTGAGTTGGTTCCCAGAACTGCTACCGTATCCATGCCGTCTTACCGTTTTGCACCAACTGAGTTACGTGAACTCAAGGTACAGCTACAAGAGTTACTAGATAGGGGGTTTGTGCGCCCGAATACTTCACCGAGGGGAACTCATGCTCTTTTTGCCAAGAAGAAGAATGGATTCTTACGATTGTGTATTGACTACCGAAAACTAAATCAGGTGACAGTAAATAACAAGTATCCTATGTCGAGGATAGATGATTTGTTTGATCAGTTGAATGGGTCGAGTTGCTTTTTCAAAATTGACTTGAGATCAGGATACCACCAGTTGAGGATTAGGGACGAGGACATAGCGAAGATCGTCTTCGGGACTCGCTATGGTCACTATGAGTTTCTGGTCATGCCATTCGGTCTGAGGAACGCTCCTGCTATGTTTATGAGTTTGATGAACCAGATCTTTCATCTTTATCTGGACAGTTTTGTGCTGGTGTTTGTGAATGATATTCTCATCTACTCACCTACTAGGGAGTCACACGAGGACCATCTGCGTACTGTTCTACAGATTTTGAGAGAGCATCGCTTATATGCGAAGTTTGAGAAGTGGGAGTTATGGATGTCTGAGGTAAGGTTTCTTGGACACGTAGTGTCGACAGACGGAGTAGCAGTGGATTCATCGAAGACAGATGCTGTGACGAGTTGGGAGCCACCGAAAAACGTCTTTGAGATCCGTAGTTTTTTGGGTTTAGCAAGTTACTATCGACGATTCATGAAGGATTTTGCGAGACTTGCTGCGCCATTGACGCGTTTGATGCGAAAGGGAGTTGTGTTCATTTGGAGTGAGTCCTGTGAGTTGGCATTCCAGGAGCTGAAGACGAGGTTGACTAGCACACCAGTGTTGACTATCCTAGAGCAAGGCTTGGGGTATACAGTGTATTGTGATGCATCACATGACGGTTTAGGCTGTGTTCTGATGCAGGAAGGTAAGTTGTAGCCTATGATTCTCGGCAGTTGAAGACACATGAAAAGAACTACCCGACACACGATCTAGAGTTGGCTGCCGTGGTCTTTGCCTTGAAGACATGGCGTTACTATCTTTATGGTGAGCACTTCGAGGTTTTCTTCGATCACAAGAGTTTGAAATACTTGTTTTCGCAGAAGGACCTGAACTTGCGCCAACGACGATGGATGGAGTTGTTGGAGGATTATGATTTTGACTTGCAGTATCATTTAGGGAAGGCCAATGTTGTGGCTGATGCGCTCAGTAGGAGATCTTATGGGTCGTTAGCATCTGTGGCTTTACGTGAGTGGGATATGCTTGGAGAGATCGGGGAGTTTGATCTGTGTCTCGGAGAGACAGCGACGAGTGCCACCTTATTCTCAGTAGTTTTGCGACCTGCCTTGATTGCACGAGTGCTAGAGATTTAGTAGACAGATCAGAAAGCTCAAATGATACGAGATCGTGTTGCTGGTGGAGAGGATACAGCAGGATGGGTTGTGGGTTCAGATTAGAGTCTGAGATCGGTCGGGAGACTGTTTGTGCCAGAGTCATACCGTACAAATATACTACATGAGTGTCATCATTCTCGCCTTGCTGTGCATCTAGGAGGCACGAAAATGTATCAAGACATACGTCGTCAGTTCTGTTGGACGGGGATGAAGAGAAATGTGATCCAGTATGTTTCTCGGTGCCTTGTTAGAAGGTGAAGGCGGAACACCAGAGACCAGTAGGATTGTTACAGCCGTTATCGATATCAGAGTGGAAGTGGGAGAACGCCACAATGAACATTGTGTCGGGATTTCCTCGATCACCTAGGGGACACGACGCCGTATGGGTTGTGGTTGATAGGTTGACGAAATCTGCACACTTTCTCCCCATCAGCGTGAAGGATTCGGTGGATAGACTAACTAGATTGTATGTCAGAGAAATAGTCTAGTTGTATGGAGTGCCAGTATCTATTGTTTCTAACCGAGACCCGCGCTTCACATCACGTTTTTGGCAAAATCTTCAGGAGGCTTTGGGGACGAACTTGATGTTCAGTACAACTTTTCACCCCCAGACGGATCTGAGAGGACTATACTGATTCTAGACGATATGTTAAGGGCATGTGTCCTTGATTTTAGAGGTTCTTGAGAAGATTATCTACCGTTAGCAGAGTTTGCATACAACAATAGCTATTAGTCTAGTATTGGGATGGCACCGTATGAGGTTTTGTATGGTAGACCGTGTAGGTCGCCTAGGTCGCCTGTGTGTTGGACAGATGTGGGAGAGACCACAGTCTTGAGACCCGATTTGGTGCGGGAGACAACAAAGAAGGTTGCTGTGATTCACCAACGCCTTTTGACAGCTCAGAACCGCCAGAAGAGTTATGCAGATCAGAGGAGGCCTTTGGAGTTTGCAGTGGGAGATCATGTGTTTCTGAAGGTCTCGCCATGGAGAGGTTTGATGAGATTTGGTCATAGCGAGAAACTATCCCCACGTTTCATTGGGCCTTTTGAAATTCTTGGCAGGGTTGGAGAGGTCGCTTATCGTTTAGCTTTGCCACCTCAATTAGCATATGTGCATAACGTGTTCCACGTTTCTATGCTTCGAAGGTTCGAGTCTGACCCTTCACATGTGTTAGATTGGGCCGAGCTGCGTGTTGATGAAGATGTTACTTATGAGGAGCGTCCAATGAAGATTCTAGACATGAAAGAGAAAGTATTGAGGGGCAGAACAATTGCTTATGTCAAGGTCCTATGGCTTCATTACGGGGTTAAAGAAGCAACGTGGGAGCTTGAGTTTGGGATGCGTGCTGGATACCCGGAGCTGCTTACCTCGTGACCTTATAGCGAATTTTGGGGGCAAAATTCCTTAAGGGGGAGAGTTGTGAGACCCTGTTTTGTTTCTTTTTGAGTTATATATATATATATATATTCGACGCGTTTATTCAGGTTTATATATGTTTTGATGCATGTTTGAGTTTAAATATCCATACTGAGTTGGTTTCTGGGATTGTTGGGAGTTACGGTTTGAATTTTGAAAATTCAAAAAAAAATATTTTGGAGGCTATAAATATCTGGAGTTAGATATTTTTAAAATATATTTTCAAAACTTACTCCCTAAGTTTTTTCCTTTTTCTCTCTAACTTCTCGGAGGCCCGAGGCTTGCTTTTTTACGGTCCAATAGCCGATCCTTGTTATTGGCATCGTGGTTTACGCATCCATTCGAACAGAATTTTATTCCGACGAAACTCAATTTTACACGTGGATCGAGACATCATGTTTTTAACTCACAAAGGTAGAATCTTAGACTGTTAAGTTGTTAAAGGATGTTACGTGTAATATTATGCAAATCTACCATTTAAAAATGTATGAAAAGTGATTTATGTCTAAATCGGATTTTTGGTTTAAAAATTATTTCATCATTTCGGTGGATGGATGTGTGTTCCGAGAGTTTTCTTTCGAGGTTTTGGTGTGGGGTTTGGACGTGTGAGTGTCCGAGAGTGTTATATGGATGTTTGGAGGCTTGGTTTGAGGATTTGAGGGTAAAATCATAGCAAAAAAATCATTTTTTTGGGTTGCCCAGTCGATTGGACCACGGTGGTCAGTCGACTAGATCTTGACTTGGGCTTTCCAGTCGACTGGACCAGGAGAGTTAGTCAACTGAATTCCTTCTGTTTTGTGCCTAGTCGACTGGACCAGTGGGTCAGTAGACTAAATTTCTTCTATTGGGCTTTTTCTTGTTTTCCAGCTAGTTTCCAGTCGACTGGGTGAGTGAAACTAGTCGACTGAAGGTCTGGGCTGTGGTTTGGATGATTTGGTGATCCTTTTAGGTGAATGGTTGGGTTTCTTTTGGGAAAAAGGTTCATTTTTTGTGAAAAAACGCATTTGGTTGAAGGTTTGGAGCTAGCCTTTGGGGTTGAGTCTCAACTTTTAAAATGTTTTGATGAAAATATATTTTTACATGTTTTGTTTGATCTCCATGGTTGATGGATTGGATCTCTTTTTATATACATGTGTTGTATATCTATTTTATGAATTTTAAAATAATTTTTCCATAGCTGTACAGTGACAGTGGGTTTGTTGAGTTGGGCTTACATTGCACCTCGGTGGAAATCTAGAAACGTGCACAGCGTAGGTGCTTTGTACCTTCGGATTAATCCCTCTAAATTAAGCCAGTTGCCTCCGTGAATGGCGCATTGTGTGGGTGCATTGGACCCTCAGGTTTCGGGCCCGTAAATTAAGCAGTTGGTGCTTTGGACCTTCGGGTTGATTCCGTAAATTAAATCGGTTGCCTCCGTTAATGGCGTCGTTGTCGTAACTCCGTATAAAACTTGTCATTACCGATCAAGCCTTAAGTGGTGACTAGGGTAATGGGCAGGTGTCTATGGTCGTTATCTTTGTCTCTGGCAGAGTCGGTACATAGAATTACATTTTATCTCTTCTCCTCGGCTGTGTGACCCGAGTGGAGAATACTATTTTATTACTGCTTTTTCTTAACTGTGGCATGATATCTGTCAAGATGATATGCATAGTTTCAAGGATGAAAAACTAATAATTTTTTAGAAAAAAAAACCTTTTAGCTCCTACGATTGAGCTTATGTGCTTATAATTGCATAACCTGCTTTACAGTTTTATGTAGTCTGTTTCTATTGGGTTTCGGCTCACGGTGTCGAATTTTGCTGTAAATCTATTTTCAGGTAAGCATGTAAAGTTGACCTAGATGCAGTGGTGATGGAAGACTTGTTATAGTTTTTCCTATTTTTGAGACATGTAGTTTACATGTGATGCCTGTTTCAGAAGGCGAGTTTTATACGCCCTGAAACGATATATTTATTCATGTATTAGAATGCATGTTTACTGTTTATGAGAGTTGAATTTTGGGAATCTTTTATCCAAATGATGTATATTTTTGAGTTGATGGTTTTCCAACTGCAAATTTTATCTTCATAAACGGTGTTTGGTGGGCTTTCGCTTGACCATGGAGTTTGGGGCGGGACATTACTCATTAAATACAGTTACACAACTGCAAAGTCAAATAATGGGGATGTTTAGAAATGCTACTATTAGTAGTTTAAAGATTGTAGCTTGTAGCTTGTAGCTTGTAACAAAAATTGTGAGTTTTTGGTAAAAATTATAATTTATAACTGAAATAAAAGAAAAAATTGTTAAAAATTGTAGCATAAGTTATATGTGTTTGAAAAAAATTATAGTTTATAGATAAAATTAGTAGCAAAAAGCGAAAAATTAATAGTAAAAGCTTGGCCAAACACCCCTAATTTAGTTAACCAGTTTTGGATAAATTCTAAAACAAAACAACTATATATTTATAAATTTGATGAATCAGAGACAAGATGGAAAATTTGAAACCACCCATATGGGAAATAGTTATGTTATAAATTTATAAAATATAACAATAAATTTATTAATAATTTAAAAAGAATGATCAAAATTTATTTGGAATATGACTCTTGTCACAAAGTTTAATCTGGGCCATTTATTTTAAATTGGTTTTTAAAAGTTCCATTTTTTAAAAAAGGAAGATAAAAGTTAGATTATTTGTAATAATATTTTTATGAATTTTCCCCCTTCTAATAAAATACTTAATGTACCATTATATTTTGAATTTGAAATTGTAGTGTTCGAAATATTAACACAATTTTTTATATTTTAAGAATATAATTAACCTTTTAATCCATAGTTTTATATTTATTTCTGTCAAAAAATTAAGTATTTAAAATATGTATAGCTTTTTTTAATGAAAATATTAGTAAAAATTTAGTAATCTTTATAAAATTTTAGTAATCTTTATAAAGAATACAAAATAAAAACAATCTTAGTTTATGCTAACTGATTATAATAAGAGGCCAAATCAATAAATTTTTTAAAAAAAAATTTAAGCAAAAAGTTTTAAAAAAAAATTAGTCCAAACATAAACACTTTTATCTGGTTAATTCAAACGTTGAACTTAAATTGACGTGGCAGCGGTGAAGTGGACAGCTTGCTAGCTCTAATGGTACTATCCACCCAGTTAATCTGCCAAACCAGGCCGGCACCAAAAGCTCATCATTCTGTCCTCCTTGAATTCAAGAAACAAAGAACAGTCACTTGAAATTCAAAGAAGTTTCAATTTTAAGATTCGATTGCTCACAAATCTGAGCTGATTAGGAAGAAATGAGAAGAGGAAGAATGAATGAACGAAACTGACGGCAATATTGGGGGAATTGGGGTACCAAGGGCACGATGCCCTTAACCCAGACACTTCGAATAGCCCTTCCAATACGACGATGCTTGACACACCCTCAATTGGCTCTGCTCTAGCCTCCGCCTCTCCAATGTCCTCTATTCCTCTGAGATTTCCCAGTTACTTCTCTCTCTCGAATTGTTTCTTTAATTGTCAAAGTACTCGATTGATTCACCAAAATTTTGAAAGATCGCAGATGAATTACGCGATTTAGGGCTTACTTGTTAGTTCTCAGTTACGTTCGTTTGATGTCATTGTGCTCCACTGCTGAATGCCTGTCGTCGTTTCCTAATTTCGATGACGAAATCAATTTGAAGCGGGGGTTTGGAAGAAGTATAATGGTTTTTACAAATTTTCTTGAACTTCCATACCGACATATGTCCCCGTTCTGTCGTTTCCTAATTAGTGGCTTAACAAATATATTAGTACTTGAGGTCTTCTTATGGTAGAGCCATCATAGTACAATTTTTTTTTTGGGTTATTGAAGGAACCTCTCATGGCAGGGCCCTTACGACTCATTCATGAGGGGTAAACCTCGAAGTACGTGCTATTACTTGCAAGCCACAAGTATCGATTACGTCATAGCGCTTTTAGCGCAAGTTGAGCATAAGACCTCCGAGTTTATGCTTTTAACGTGAGTCGAACATAAGACGTTCGAGTTTACGGTTTGTCCCAGTGACGATCTTAAACCGATTGGCAACCTTAGCAGGTTCTAGTACGATGTTAGTCAACTATAAATCTGTTGTTTCTCAAAGCCATTTTTGGCATTCTTTTAACCATTGCAATAGTTCTATGAGAAGTTATGATTGCATGTACGGAGGAGATATAATATAATATCCGAGGGTCTCACAAATTTTGTATTTGTTTATGTTAAATAAGATTGGATATAAAATTCAACGGAGGGTTGTTGATTCGTAATGACCGAATATGATATAATGGATGGGTAGTGGTATTGTATATCCAGGGTAATTAGAAGACTTTTTTGCCCTAATCATATTTCGTTGGTTCCCCTCATGTTCGCACTTGTTAAAGGTTTCCATATCATAATCTTGTTTCCAGTGCTAGATATATCAAATAAAAGTTCAGTTGAGGTGAAAATTAAGAAAAAAATCCAGTTGACATCTTTCATTAGCAATGTACTCTCTTGCCTAGGGAACTCAACCCAACCAAATAAGTTATTCTTGCAAAAACACCTCATTGGAAACCCTACAATGTGCTGGAACTAATCCCCTATTCCAGGGAGCTCAACATCTATTCATATTTGGTCATAAACATACATGGTATAAAATATAGCTCAATAGTACATATCTAGAGCTATATTCTTTGTATTTCATAGTTTCCTATATATCCAAGGTATTCCATATCCTTTAAGTTATTTTCGGACAATCAAACCGGCCCTAAAGATTGAATACTTTTGATTTCATGCTTGTGCAAACTCATGTGCGAGCTTTCTTGGAAGGTAAACTTTTAGGCACCTCATAGACCTCCGTGGAGATTGAACCATTTAATTATAATTTTCAACATTTTAAAGCTAATATCCCTTTAGAAAAGAGTCATTTTAGAAAATTTAGCTCACAGAAAAAATTGCTTCTCGAGAGGCAATCCCCGATAAGCATTATTGCACCGTGCCACCACTGCACATGCAAAAAATATGGGACTTCTCTTTGAAGTTGTGTGAGAGAATATACTAATCTTATGTTACAAATTATTGTGTAAGGATATCTGATAGAGTATAGACATGCCTTGTATGAATTAACTTTTGTTTCTAACTCATTATTCTTCTTCTTCTTCGAATTTCTTTCCTTTCAAGTGTTATATTGGATGAGGTGTAATTCTCATTATGATGTTGTTGCTTGCAGCCTTTGCATCTATAGATAGAGGAATGGGTTTTGACTTGGATGACTCTGCCTCCAAGAATCGGCCACCTATAGAGTGAGAAATGGGTTTTGACTTGGATGACTCTGCCTCCAAGAATCGGCCATTTGACACTCAGAGATACTTTCCTCTGTTTGAGAGAGGCTAATGGGCCAACAACTGACAGAAAAACGTTTAACGTGAGAATTGAATACCCTCAAGAGTGTACCTTCTTATGTAAAGTGGCCTGATCTTTATGGAATAAATCACCTTGTCAGGATCTGCAGGAAGAACACTAAGATGTTACTGTACTTGCAACTTGGTATCCTTGTTACAGATTTTGGTTCAATATCCCCCAATGTCCTGAACTGGAGGAAAGAGGGTATGACTCATTTGTTTTCACTCGTACCAAAGTTATAGTTTGTGATCCTAGATTCTATTTGTTGAGGGTTAGTTTGAACATCTTATGAGGCTTGTTTGTTATTCTGGATTGAATTGAATTTGGTAGAAGGTATAAGTAATACTGGAATTTCATGTCTTTTTAATGCTAGGAGATTATGAATAAGGTTATGTGTACAGTGAGAAATTTGGTTCATATTTAGTTAAAGTGGAATAAAGAATGTGATAAGACTTTTAGAGTTATTGTTAGCTGTTTGATAAAAGTGAAAGATAATCTGGAAGCCAATACTAATAATACCAGGAGAATTCTAGTATTAATTATCCCAAAAATAGTCCGGTATACAATGTACTATTAGTCTGAGTTTCTCGATACAAAATGCAGAAATTTTAGTACTAGGGAGACTAAAAAAATTTGGTGGGCTCTCATGTCTTCTAAAGTAATCCCCTCCTTCTTTAGCCCCTACGACAAACAAGTTACATATGATTTGTAATGTAATTTATTAGGGCAAAGATAAATGAGATGCAAAACAAATAATTCAATTCAGTTTCTTTATTTTATAATTCCTACCATATTGTTGTTGATTTTTAATCAATTTAATTTTTTATATAGATAATTTTTGTAATAAATTTTATAGTATGAACGGTTCAAATCAATAAGATTATGACGGGTGTTACAAAAAAATGGAGTCTTTTTTATTTATTTGGAAAAAAAGATACATATCTCGTTTCTTTCACTACTTGCTGCTTGTATGTAATGAGCCATGGCATTCAATTTGCATAATTGTATTCCATTGAGAGC
>JAOTRH010140453.1:0-13814 GCA_034768845.1 Heliamphora exappendiculata | reverse complement strand
ATGAATCTGTGATCCAGTAGATGTAAATCCTGATTGATGATGCACGTGTGCGTGTGCGGATGTATGAGGTAGGCTGCGCAAGTCGGTGTATGAGGTAGGCTGCAAAATTTGGTGTATGAGGTAGGCTGGGAAAGCCGGTGTATGTGCGATTGGGGGCTGCGGTCCTTCGGTGAAAGTCCGAGAAGATGCATTAGTTGGGGTTGTGGTCCTTCGGTGAAAGTTCGAGAAGATTCATGGATTGCATGTATTTCATTTTGGGACAGATAGACCTATTTTCTTAAAAATTGTATTATCGGCCTACGGGAGTCGGAATGCTGTATTAACGGCTTGCGGGAGTCGTAATACCTGAATCATTTTCAAGGCTCTGATGAGTCGACAAATGGTTTTTATCCTTACTTTCCCATTGCATGTGAAAACTTATTTTTATTGGCTCTGGTGAGTCGTGATCTAAAACTGTTTTTAAATTATTTTTATTGGCTTGAAAGAGAGTAAAAAACTGCACTTCGTTTATCGAGCATGTTTATCTTATACTGCATGTGTTGTTTAGAATCTGTTGAGCTATGGCTCACTGTGTGGGATTTTGCTTTTCTTCAGGTACCGATCACGCAGGTTGCTCAGGAGGTGCTGGAGAGGTGGAAGTGCTTTAGCCTTCCTTTTTGTTCCTTCTGTTACATGTATATGTTGTAACATATTTTTCGGTGTTGGAACCGTGTAGTATAATCTTTTGGCATTCGAGCGTTATGTTTTGTAAGCTGTTGGGCGTTTATGTATACAATGCACGTATGGTTTGTTTGAGAGTGCATTCTCGGTTGGGTTGTATGTATGGTAGTTGTGGGTGTTTCACGTGACCCAGAGTTTGGGGCGTGACACTTTCATTCGAGAAAATTTCTCCTTTTTCTTAAAGTTTCAGAACATTAGACTAAAGAACAACTACTTGAAATCTAAACATATATATGCATGATTTTTTGCATTCATCCAAAAGTTTCCCAATATCTTTACAAGTTACAAAATAAACGATTTACAACTTTCAATCACAAAACATAGACATCCATCTTTCTTCAAAACTTACTCCATGATCAAGCATTATTTACGCCTTTTCATTCTCGTTAGAACTTGTAAAACATATAATTCAACATACGTGAACCGAAATGTGTAGGATAAAGACTAACTAAGGTGTAATACTTGATATGTGAGGTATGTGTGAGCATGCCTTTATGCAAAAACATTCAATTTATTTTCATAACCCATTTGACACCCATTATCCTTTCTCTTTATTTGTATACTCTTACTCTTTTAACTTACAACATTCAACTTTCCTTTCAATTCATCTTTTTCTTTGTTCTCATATCTTATTTAATTCGTATCTAAATATCAAATTGACACCACGACATCAGTCGTGAAACTAGAGTTCAGATTTTCGGGGACTAACCCGATGAAAACGACACTCAGTTTGCGCAAGTTTTCGGTCTTTTACCGATGAGCTAATCAAGCCCAACTTATTTACATCCATCAACTGTCGGTTCCATATTCAGTTAATATTTTAATTTCCATTGACAATCCAGAAGTCCAACCACAAACCGGTTCATCTCTTGAATAGAATTTCCAATCATAGAATCTCAAATCATATTCTTTAGCCATGGTGTCTATCTTACCCTTTTTAATTCAATAGCGTAAATCTCAAACCATATTTTATATTCGCACAATAAGAACTCATTACCAATTTATCTTCACCTCATTCCCTTTTTTTATAACTTCAATTATATCTCCTCATTTATCAAATCCCAAGACTCAAATTATTGTTCATAAACCTCATATTCAACATTCACCCAATTTTAATGATCCCATACCAATTTACTAGAAAATTCAAATAAATAAACCATGAATATGTAAAAAGTTTCTCAATTCTCAAAATTTACTCTATTAGATTATAAATTTAACTTACAATCATTAAACCAACAAGTTTCCTTCATCCAACTTCCATGAATTCAAATTAAATTCTACCCCTCATTTCATGTGACATTTTTAAAAAGTAATCCAATATCATAGCTCACTGACCCGAAGACAGTTTCATATTCCCAATTTTAGTTTACCTCATTCTTAAACTATTATCAATACTTTTACTCACTAATTACCCATTGCATACACTCTATATATGTATATAATGTCAAATTCATTATTTAACTTATTTACAATGGAACCAACATATTACTCATACTCATAAATCTCATACCTAAAATATTAGATTAGACTCTTCAATTTCGTGTACTTAACTTATAAATCTATCTTGTTTAATTGGCTCTCAACTCAAATAAACCATGAATTAACTAGAATTTTGATAACGTTCTAGTTTCACAATTAATGTGAGACCAAATTTCTTTGCTTTTTGTAATATATTTATATATTCGATGTGTTCATTTGTGTTTCACTGGTGTTGAACAGCATATTGTATGTGTTTTACTATTTTTTCGTCAAACGCATGATAAGTTGTTTGACCTTAGATGTTTTTGGTGGTGTTTGATTGGTGCTGGAGTTTTTCCTGGAAAATTTTGCATAGTTGCTGGGTAGTGGCCATTCAGTCGACTGAAGGGTGAGATTCAGTTGATTGAGTTAAAGCAGTGGGGGTTCAGTCGACTGAGTTAAAGCAGTGTCTGTCGACTAAACCGAGGCAATGGGGTGTTTTTGGGCTTTCTAGTAGCATTCCAGTGGACTGAATTAGCCAATTCAATCGACTGAATTCATGTACGGAGCTGAGACTATAAATATCAAGTTTGAGTTAGATATTTTCATTATCTTTCTTCCAAGCTAAGTTTTCTTTCTCTCTACCTTCTCTCTAGACTTTTGAGGGCCCGAGGCATAGTTTTTCATGATATGTTAGTGGAGGCTTGCTATCCACGCCGTGGGCTCCACTTCTATCCAGATAGAATTTTGTTTCGATGAAATTTAGTTTTGCACGTGAATCGCAACATCGAGTTTTTAAGTCACTAAGATAGGATCCTAGATTATGTTGTCTTTAAAGGGTGCTACGCGCAGTTGTATATGATTTTACTGGTTAAAAATGGTTTAAATGCTATGTTTTATGTATAAACTATGTTTTGTTTTCGTAAAAAGCATGTTTTGCGCTTTTCTTGATTTATTACATGTTGTGGTGAAAGGAGCCTTTGGGGTTGGACTCATAGTGTTGTTTGGGTTTGGTGAGAGGAACCGTTTGGGTTGGACTCACGCGAAAATATTTTAAATGTGATAATGAAAAAGGACCGAGCAGAGATCTTCGGATCTAGTAAGTTTGGGCACGAGTTGCTCCATGGTGAAATACCAGAATACTGCGCAGAATGGGTGTCTCTTCCCGCTGGCTAGTGAACCGGGAAAGAAAGCAAGTCGTGTCAGAAGTATAGACGTCCAGTTACTTCACGGGCCTTGTATGGCCGAGTAGTAGTAACGTGACGGGGTCTATATGCCCGTCCGATGGCGGTGCCTTATTTTGACCATGAGTTGGTAGGGTCACATGAATGTGATCTGTGTGTGTGCGTGCATGTGTGCGCGTTGGTTAACTTGAGTTTTCTGAAGGAAAATCATTTTGAGGCTTGTGTTGGCCTGCTAGAAAACTGGGAATTTTCAAGATTGAAAATCTTTGAGGCTCATGTGATTGAGCTAACTTTATGTTAAATGATTGCATAACATGCTTTATGGCTTTATAGTTGCTTTATGGCTATATAGTCTATTTCTATTGAGTTTTGGCTCATGTTGTGAAATTTTGTCAAATCTTTTTCAAGGAATGAGGTTGATGCTCTTGAGGAGTAGATCTAGTGATGCCCGTGGTGACGGATCATGGAAGATTGTATTAGTTTTCCTTTTTGTAAACTTGTTCCTGAAGGCTTGTTTTGTACGCCGTAAGGCGATATATTGTATGCATGTTAGAACTGTATGTCTTCTGTTTATGAGAGATAAACCTTGGGCTCCCTTTTTCTTTTAATTGTAAGGACTGTATTTGATTGTGTAAATCAAAATCCTATTTTAATAAAATTGGTGTTTGGTGGATTTTTTTCACGTGACCCTGGATTTTGGGACGTGACAACTTGGTATCAGAGCTCTGAGTTCAAATACCTAAGAGCTATGGGAAGAGGATGCTTCACCTTGTGAGGATGATTGCGTGTGCTTGATGTGCATGTGTTTAAAATTTTTTATAACATGAGCATAATGGCGTATGATAATTGGTGCATATGTGAGTATACAGGTTGAACTTGAGGACTGGTTAATCTTGCCTTATGGCGTTTGGATTAACAGATTTGGAAGCAAAGTTAAAAATGCGTTTGGCCGATGTGTTTTTTAGCAAGGAATCTGAATAGGTTATCCAAATTAACGCGTCTATCTTGCTGGTTCTCCTCACTATGTGGGGTGTGTTTACATAATCTTATGTGGCTGTGTTTAGCATGATTATGTGTGCCATATTTACGTTAGTGATAACATGTTGCATGAGAGCTTATTTTGTTATATTGCTTTTATAGAAGTATGTCCATGCGGGAGGACGGGGATGGGGTCGTGGCCGAGGTCGTGCATATGTTTAAGTTCCAGAAGAGGGGGATGTTCATGCCCCACAAGAATAAGTGGGCAGTGCAGACGTTGTACAGGAGATGCTAGCTTCCATGAGAGCGATGGCTGAGACAGCAAGGGCTGGAGTAAGGGCTCATGAGCCAAGGGCCTCTGTGGCAATGAGAGAATTTTGACATTTAAATCCACCAACCTTTTCTGGGGAGTTGGACCCCAAGGCTGCTACCGAGTGATTGAAGGTAACTACAATGATCTTTGATACCTTGGAAATCGATAAGGATGTTTTGCGTGTAAAGTTGGCAGCGTTCCAACTTCGAGAGGATGCAAGGGAGTGATTGAAGTTTGCTAAAAGCACAGTGGATGGTACATGGTCCGCTTTCACTATGGCCTTTATGGAGAAGTAATTCCCGAGTTCTTCAAGAGATAGATACCAAGAGGAGTTTCTCTCTCTTGTTCAGGGGAACCTTAATGTGGTCCAGTATGAGGCCAAGTTCGCGAATCTTTCGTGATTTGCAGCTGAAATGGTGTCAACAAAGGAGTTGCGCACAAAAAGATTTGAAAGGGGTCTTTGACCTGCCATCAAGGATAGAATTGCAGCACTGGGTTTTTGCGTTTACATCGAGATGGTGGAAGCCGTCATTCGAGTAGAGAACTCACTGGTAGAGAGCCGCAGAGTTAGTGAGAGTAGGAGTTAGCAGGGCAGTGGAGATGCACAGTTCCAGGGGCACGGGAAAAAGTGCCAGTATTCGTTTGGACCGAGTTTCCATTCTGTGGGATTGTATCAGTCACAATTTTTTTTGCTCGCACCTTCAATGGCCTCTACAGGAGGACCGGGGCAGAGGGGGATCACTTGTTATCGCTGCAAACAGCTAGGGCATCGTTCATTTGAGTACCCGTAGAGGGGCCAAGTTTAGAGTTCAACACTTGTTTCGTCGCAGTCGCAGTCGCAGTCACAGGGGAGAGAGCCACCAATATGTTATGGGTTTGGTCAGTCAGGGCACGTTCGCAAGTACTGCCCCCGAGGAGGAAGTGTTTAGAGTGTGATAGGAGCACCAGTTGTTCTGCCTGAACACGGACAGTAGACGTTTCAGCATCCTAGGGTATAGATGTCCAGGTTTGCAGAGGGAGGTGCCTTAGCAGAGGGAGGTGCCTCAGCACAGTCTGTGAGGCAGGCGACGACCCAAGGTTGCAGTGGGCAGGCTAGAGCGCCACAGGACAGAGCATATGTTCTTGCTGATTCTAGTGCTTTCAAAGTACTGATCGTGGCCGACGCTACAACTACACCATCCATGGTCCGAGGTACTCTCTTAGTTTATAGATCACATGCCAGTGTCTTCATCAACACAAGAGCATCGTATTCCTTTATTTCCTCTACTTGTGCATCTTCATTGGGGTTGGAGATAGACTCGTTGGGTAGTGCGTTGAGCATAGAGACCCCGATCAATGGGAATGTGGTGTTAAGTCGGGTTTGTAGATCCTACGAGTTGGAGGTCGCTGGTCGTTGTTTAAAATTTGACTTTATCATTCTAGATATGATCACATTTGACGTCATCCTAGGGATGGACTGCCTGACTACCTTTCGTGCCTTTAAAGATTGCAAGCAACGAAGGATATCGATTTGTACACTGTCGGGTGATTGCTTTTATTTTGTAGGCGATCGGGATAAGGGTTTGGTGCCTATGCCCGATGTTGGTCGCAACCAGGGAAACTTGGGTTTTCTCTTTTTAGCTCTCAGATTGGATGAGATGGTTAGAGTCCGAGGGGAGTTTCCTCCAATGATTTGTGATTACCTAGATGTTTTTTCCGACGATCTATTCGAGTTGCCGCCGAGCCACAATGTGGAGTTTTCTATTGATTTGGTTATGGGAGCTGCTCTCATTTCTATGCCATCTTACCGCTTTGCACTAGATGAGTTGCGAGAACTCAAGGTGCGGCTTCATGATTTGCTTGACATGGGGTTTGTACGTCCGAGTACGTCACCATGGGGAGCTCCAGCTCTATTTGCTAAGAAGAACGATGAATCCTTGTGCTTATGTATTGACTATAGGAAGTTGAATCAGATAACAGTGAATAATAAGTATCCTATGCCGAGGATTGATGACTTATTTGATCAGTAAAAGGGGTCGAGCTGCTTCTTGAAAATTGACATGAGGTCAGGGTACCATCAGCTGAGGATTAGGGACGAGGACATAACGAAAACCGCTTTTAGGACTCGTTATGGTCACTATGAGTTTCTGGTTATGCCGTTTGGTCTGACAAACCCCGCTGCCACGTTTATGGGTTTAATGAATCGCATCTTTCATCAGTATCTGGACAGCTTTATGGTGGTGTTTGTGGATGATATCCTTATCTATTCACCCACATGGGAGTTGCACGAGGAGCATCTGTGTATTGTCTTACAGCTTCTGAGAGAGCATATCTTGTATGCGAAGTTTGAGAAGTACAAGTTTTAAATGTCAGAGGTGAGATTTCTTGGACACGTGGTGTTGATAGAAGGGGTATCAGTGGATTCCTCAAAAACTGATGCTGTGATGGATTAAAAGCGACTGAAGAATGTCTTTGAGATCTGCAATTTTTTGGGTTTAGCAGACTACTATCGGCGGTTGGTAAAGGATTTTTCTAGACTTGCAGCACCGATGATGCGTCTTATACCGAAGGGAGTCCTTTTTGTGTGGAGTGAATCATGTGAGTTAGCTTTCCAAGAGTTGAAGAGGAGATTGACTAGTGCACCAGTATTGATTATTCCAGAATAAGGTTTGGGGTATACAATGTAATGTGATGTGTCACATGAGGGTCTTGGCTGTGTTTTGATGCAGAGAGGTAAGGCTGTGGCATATGGGTCTTGGCAGTTAAAGACACATGAGAAGAATTACTCGACACACGATCTGGAGTTGGCAACCATGGTCTTTGCTTAAAGTCATGGCGTCACTATCTTTATGGCGAGCACTTCGAGGTTTTCTTCGATTACAAGAGCTTGAAATACTTGTTTTCGCAGAAAGACTTGAATCTATGCCAATGGCAATGGATGGAGTTGTTGGAAGACTATGACTTTGATTTGCAGTACCACCCAGGAAAGGCCAATGTTGCGGCCGACGCATTTAGTAGAAGATCCCTTAGTTCATTAGCTTCTGTGGCTATACGAGAGTAGGATGTGCTTAGAGAGGTTGGTGAGTTCGATCTGCGTCTCAAGGAGATAAGGAGAGGTGCGACCCTATTTTCAGTAGCTTCACGACTTGCATTGGTTGCACGTGTGTTGGAGGCTGAACCGATGGATCAGGAAGCTCAGATGATACGAGATCGTGTTGCTAGTGGAGAGAATGTAGCGTGATGGGTTGTGAGTTCAGATTAGATTTTGAGATTGGCTGGGAGATTATTTGTACCAAGATCATGTCGTGCTAATATACTACATGATTATCATCACTCACGTCTTGCAGTGCATCCAGGAGGCACAAAGATGTATCACGACCTGCGCCGCCAATTCTAGTGGACGGGGATGAAAAGGGATGTGACTCGGTTTGTTTCTCGGTGCCTTACTTGTCAGTAGGTAAAGGCAAAACACCAGAGACCTGCAGGATTGTTACAGCTATTGCTTATATCTTAGTGAAAGTTGGAGAATGTCACGATGGATTTTGTATAAGGACTTCCTCGATCGCCAAAGGGACACAATGCTGTTTGGGTTATGGTGGATAGATTGACGAAGTCGGCACATTTTCTTCCTATACGTTTGAAAGATTTAGTGGACAGACTGGGTAAGTTGTATATTCGTGAGATAGTCTGATTGCATGGAGTACCTGTGACTATTGTTTCTGATCGAGACCTGCGCTTTATATCACGCTTTTGGTAGAGTCTTCAGATGGCTTTGGGAATGAGTTTAACTTTCAGTACAGCTTTTCACCTACAGACATATGGTTAGTCGGAAAGGACCATATAAATTTTAGAGGACATGTTGAGAGCCCGTGTGCTTGGTTTTTGGGGTTCTTGGGAGGATCATCTATTGTTGGCAGAGTTTGCATACAACAACAGCTATCAGCCCAGTATTGGGATGGCATTGTATGAGGCTTTGTATGGTAGGCAGTGTAGGTCACCTATGTGTTGAACAGATGTGGAAGAGATCAACGTTTTGGGACCCGACTTGGTATGGGAGACGACAAAGAAGATTTTCGTGATTCAGCGTCTGGTGACAGCACACAGTCGCCAGAAGAGTTATGCAGACTGGAGGAGGAGACTGTTGAAGTTTGCAGTGGGGGACCATGTGTTTCTGAAGGTCTTGCCACGTAGAGGTTTGACGAGGTTTGGTCATAGCGGGAAGTTATCACCACGTTTCATTGGACCATTTCAGTTCCAAGAAAGGGTTGGAGCGGTAGCATACCGTTTGGCTTTGCCACCTCAGTTAGCGTCTGTGCGCAACGTGTTTCACGTGTCCATGCTTCGGAGGTATGAGCCTGACCCTTCACATGTTTTGGATTGGGCCGAGCTGCGGGCTGATGAGGACGTCACATACGAGGAGCGCCTAGTGAAGATCTTAGACACGAAGGAGCAAGTGTTGAGAGGGAGAATAATTGCTTATGTCAAGGTCCTATGGCTTCATCGCGGGGTTGAGGAAGCGACGTGAGAACTTGAGTATAGGGTTCGAGCTAGATACCCTGAGTTGTTTGCCGTGTAGCCTTGGCGTGAATTTTGGGTGCAAAATTCCTTAAGGGGGCAGAGTTGTGAGACCTAGTTTCATTGCTTTTTGTAATATATTTATATATTCGATGTGTTTATTTGTGTTTCACTCGTGTTGAACAGCATGTTGTATGTGTTTTACTATTTTTCCGTCAAACGCATGATAGGTTGTTTAACCTTAGATGTTTTTGGTGGTGTTTGGTTGGTGTTGGAGTTTTTCCTGGAAAATTTTCCATAGTTGTTGGGTAGTGGCCATTCAGTTGACTGAAGGGTGAGATTCAGTCAACTGAGTTGAAGCAGTGGGGGTTCGGTCGACTGGGGTTTGGGGGTCAGTCGATTGAACCAAGGCGGTGGGGTGTTTCTGGGCTTTCTAGTAGCATTCCAGTCAACTGAATTGGCCAATTCAGTCGACTGAATTCCTATATGGGGTTGAGACTATTAATATCAAGCATGAGTTAGATATTTTCATTATCTTTCTTCCCAGCTAAGTTTCCTTCTCTTTACTTTCTCCCTAGACTTTTGAGGGCCTGGGGCTTAGTTTTTCACAATCTGTTAGTGGATCCTTGCTATCCATGCTCTGGGCTCTGCTTCTATCCGGGCAGAATTTTGTTTCGACGAAGTTTATTTTGCACATGGATCGAGGCATCAAATTTTTTACTCACCGAGGTAGAATCCTATACTATGTTATCTTTAAAGGGTGCTACGTGCAGTTGTATACGATTTCACCGGTTGAAAATGGTTTAAATGCTATGTTTTATGTATAAACAATGTTTTGTTTGGGTAAAAAGCATGTTTTGCACTTTTCTTGGTTTATTACATGTTGTGGTGAGAGGAACCTTCGGGGTTGGACTCGTAGTGTTGTGTAGATTTGGTGAGAGGAACCGTTTGGGTTAGACTCACACGGAAATGTTTTAAATGTAATAATGAAAAAAGACCAAGCAGAGATCTTCGGATCTAGCAAGTTTGGGCACGAGTTGCTCTACGGTGAAAGACCGGAATACTGTGCAGAATGGGCGTCTCTGCTCGCCGGCTAGTGAATCGGGAAAAGAAGCAGGTCGTGTCGAAAGTATAGGGCGTCCAGTTACTTCACAGGCCTTGTATGGCCGAGTGATAGTAACGTGGCGGGGTTTATATGCCCGTCCGGCGGCGGTGCTTTATTTTGACCATGAGTTGGTAGGGTCACATGAATGTGATCTGTTTGTGAGCGTGTATGTGTGTGCGTTGGTTAATTTGAGTTTTCTGAAGGAAAACCATTTTGAGGCTTGCGTTGGCTTGTTGGAAAACTGGAGATTTTCAAGATGGAAAATCTTTGAGGCTCATGTGATTGAGCTAACTTTATGTTATATGATTGCATAACTTGTTTTATGATTTTATAGTTTGTTTCTATTGGGTTTCGGCTCACGTTGTGAAATTTTATCAAACCTTTTTTAGGGATTGAGGAGTAGATCTAGTGATGCCCGTGGTAACGAATGATGGAAAACTGTATAAGTTTTTCTTTTTGTAAGCCTGTTCCTGAAGGCTTGTTTTGTATGCCATAAGACAATATATTGTATGCATGTTGAAACTGTATGTCTCCTATTTACGAGAGATAAACCTTGGGTTCCCTTTTTCTTTTAATTGCATGGACTGTATTTGATTGTGGAAATCAAAATCCTATTTTCATAAAATTGGTGTTTGATGAATTTTTTTTCACGTGACCCTAAATTTTGGGGCGTGACAATTAAAATATAAATTGGACCTCCCATTCACAATTCAACGAAGTTTAAGTTAAAACCCCAAAATATCAGCCAATTTAATCCTTAAATTAACTCCACTTTATAGTTCCAGCATCCTTATATAAACATATCCAATGAGAAGAACCCAAGTAACCCAATTTTTTATTTTTTTTGTAAATTGTTATTGAATTTAATACAATCAAATTACTTAACATAGGATTATACACCAACTCCCAAATCCTATAAGTTAAACACAAATTTAATCTTCAAATCATAAGCCAACCAGCTAAATGGTTGAACATTCGATCAAATTCTCCATATATTATCATTTATCCTAATTTTCAAGAAATCAAATCAAATACAATACACTAAACTAACCAAAATTTAGTGAAATCATGAGTTAGATTATTGTTTTTAGCCTTCTTTCCACTTTCAAGTTTCATAGCTTTGGTCACCATTCATGGGTTCTAATCTCATAACATATATCAAGCTTCATGAATCTAAGTGTATAAACTCAACTATAGTTAGGGTTTTGATTAATCTTTCATGTATTTAGGGTTTCATATGGTAAATCATATCAAAGTATCTCGATTAGTCAATATCCTATCTCTTGGAGCCCCAAAATCTCCAATTTTCTCCCAATTTCAAAAACCCTACGTTTTTCGGCTCCTTTGGAATTTGGGTCTCAGTAGGGGTGTAAAAATGGTTGAAGGTCCACGGGCGGCCCATGGCCTGTAATTGTGCGGGTCCAACCCGGTCACGGCCCGAGCTCTGCCCCATCCCATAGCCTTAATTTCAGGCCTGGGCCTCTTCCCCAAGCCTATGGGCCAGGCCGACCTGGCCCAAGGCCCGTGGCCCAAAAGCCAGCCCATAGGCCCGCCCAAAGCTAGCTGTTGGGCTCGGCCCGATGCCCCCCAAACGGTCAGAATTTTTTTCGACGACTCGAATTGCTTGGATTTGAAAATCAAGGGTCAAGATTAAGTGTCCGTTGAGCCTAGCTCAGCTCGACCCAGTCCTACCTAACAACTAGTTTTTGCTTTTAAAAAAAAAATATATATTTACATTATTTTTTTATAAATAGGGCTCCCTATCTTTTTCAATTCACTCAAACAATTCTATACTATCTCTACTCTCTTATCTCTAATTAATCGGTGATTCGTGAGTTGGTGATATTCGAGTTTGGTGATATTCGGATTCGGTGCAATTGTTGGCAAATTAAGGAGTGAAAATATTAGGCAAAAACTAGTTTCGTGGGGTATTATATCAAAAATATTTTTTATTATTTTAGATAATACTTCTTATAATAATGAATGTGTTAACTATTTAAAATATAATTTACAACTTTCATTATTTGATTTTTTATTTCATGTTCGTTATTCCGTACATATTTTAAATTTAATTGTTAAAGAAAGACTTAAATATTATAATGAATCTCTTGAACGAGTTAGGTTAGTAATAAAATATATAAATAGTAGTACCATAATAGTTGATATGTATAAAAAAATATGTCAATAAAAAAATATAAAATGTAAAAAATTACAACATGATATAGAAACTAGGTGAAACTTGATATATAATATGTTACAACTAGTAATAAAACAAAGAAGAGTAATTGATTTATTTTTTGAAATGAATATGAAAACTACTTTTACTCCACTAATACCTTGTGATTGGAATAATTTAAATGTATATAAAAAATTTTATAAAGTTTTTGATCAAGCAACAAAATTATTTTCTTATATTTACACTCCTACTACTCCATTAGTTTTACTGCAATTAAAATAAATTACTGCAATATTTGATCAATTTGTAATCAATACAAATTATTATCAGATAATATTTAGTATGAATAATAAATTTGATAAATATTATAATGAAATAATACATATTTTTAAAATAGCTTTCATGCTAGATCTTATGAGTAAAAATATTAGTTTATAATATTTTTTAAAAAATATTTATAATAATGCAAACCAACTTGAACCATTAAATAAAACATTTAAAAATTTATATTATGAATATAAAACACATATAATACCTCAATTAACACAACGCACGGTTAGAATTTCATCTCAAAATCGTAACGATAATTGATCTATGATAAAAAACTAGGCGACTTTATGAGATTCATAGGAGTTCTATTACAGAATTCCAACGTTATTTTAATGCTGTAAAAAATTTAGATAAAAATAATTTTGATATTTTAGATTATTAAAAACAACACGAGGTGTTGTGGCCAGTATTGTCCGCCATAACTCGTGATATACTTGCAATTCCTGTCCCTACAGTTGTTTCGGAGTCAGCTTTTAGTGCAGGTGGATGAGTGCTGAACAACTACAGATCGAGACTCACTCCGGAGATGGTTCAAACACTAATGATTACACGGGACACAATTTACGCAGCGAATAGGTATCAAAAAATGGACGAGAAGAAAAGACTCGAAGCAGACTTAGAAACTATCACCTGTAGAACGCCTGAAGAATTATCAGGTTCAGACTGAATTTTTTTTTTTCATATGTAAACGTTATTTCTTTATATTTGTAATTTTACATTTAATTTGTAATGTATTTTAAGTAGAGAATAAAGTGAATGATTGTTAGGCTTGTATGTGTCAATCTAGTTGGGATATACTTGACCTATAGTGATGTAATTTCTCTATTTTTAAATTATGTACAATACATTTATAATGTGTAAAATTATAAAATTTTAATTTTTGATTAATAAAATTTATATTTTATTTTATTATTTCAATTGTTTAAGCTTATTACATTTAATTGTTAAACATATAAATTATAATAAATTAATAAACTTTTAATAATATAAACTATACACTTATCAATTAATAATAAATTTATAATAAACTAATAAACAAATAAAATATAAACTTAT
>JAOTRH010140442.1:0-13814 GCA_034768845.1 Heliamphora exappendiculata | reverse complement strand
TTCATGCTGATAACACCAGTGCCATTCAGATTGCGGCTAATCCTGTTTTCCATGAACGTACGAAACACATTGAGGTCAACTGTCGTTCTATTCGGGAGACCTTAAACGCTCGTGTCATTTCTTTTCCTCATATTTCCACTAATCTTCAGCTTGCTGATTTGTTTACCAAGGCCATGACCCGACCGTGACATCAGTTCCTTGTGGGCAAATTGATACTTTTTGATCGACCAGTATCAATTTGAAGGGGGATGTCAATCAAGATATATTTAGTCATATATTTAGCCATATATTTAGCCATAATTATGGCATAATTATGATTGCACAGATATCCTTTCCATTTTGGTTAGGTTAGATTGATTCTAATAGCTGAATTTTAGTCTTGTATTTGGACAATATTTTTTGTATATAAACTGTGGAATCTCACAAAGAAGAACACATTGAGACAAGCAAATTTTGTCAATGTTTGGGTTGGTCAAGGAAAAAGTGGGGTACAAGATACCCATCGATGAAAAATTCTAAATTTGGGGACCATTGCATTCCTCGAGTAGCAGCCTTTTAGAGCTAGCCAAAGATTCGGTCAAAAGATAAGGAGTTATATAAGTTAGTCAATTTTTTTGTATTTGCATTTCTAGGTAAGGCAGAGCGAGAACAGAACTCAGACAAACAATTGATAACTGCTTGAAACGTATCGCTATTCGCCTAAAAAACGATTAGGTGCGCAAGAGTCATGATTGCCCGGTCCCTTGTTTAATAGCTGATAAAGACAGAACTTTGGATTTTGGGATTGCCTATCCCTTGGTTAATGACCGATAAAGACAGAAGTTTGAATTTTGATACTTGGGTTTGTTAGCAAACAAAATAAATACTATTATTATTATATATTGAGCCAAAAGACTTGATTTACAATGAAAGAATACATCAAATATATAGGTTATAAAATTCTAATAATAATAGATTAACTAGGAAACTAAATCATAATAATGAGAAAATATTAGTAATAATAAGTATATTTTGATAATCTCAATAATGAGAAAATATCTCAATAATATATTCTCACAACCCCCTCCCCCCCGTCAAGCTCGTGATGTGAGCCCAGTGAGCAGTAAGAGTTCTTCAAACAGTAACCGAAAACAAGCCGAAGTGTGAATCTTAGTGAAAAAATCGACAATGACGAGGAGACGAATGAGAGATCAATAGTAAAAAGCTGCAGATGCTGACAAACAAAGTAACAACCAATCTCTATATACTTCGTACGTTCATGAAAGGCAGAGTTATGAGCTATCTAGATCGCACTCTTATTATCACAGTAGAGAAAAGTAGGATAAGAGAGAGAGACACCCAAATCAGAGAGGAGCCAACGGAGCCAAACAATCTAAGCAGTAGCATAAGCTATGGCACGGTATTCAATTTCAGCAATAGAACAAGAAATGACACTGTTTTTTATTTTTTCAAGAAATGGAGTCATTAAGAAATACACAAAATCCAGTAATAGACTTGCGATCAGAGACTTCACTAGCCCAATCAGCATCAACATAAGTCCAAATAGTCAATGGTGAAGACGAAAAAAAGAATAAACTATGAGAAATAGTGCCACGAACATAATGCAGAATGCGCAGCATAGCTGCCCAATGAGTGGAGCAAAGAGCAAAGACAAATTGACTCACCACATATACGGCATACGCAATGTTAGGACGAGTCACAATAAGGTAGACCATACATTCAACCAGCTCTCGATAGGCAGTGGGATCCTCAAGAGGACCACCATCAGAAGGAGCGAACTTAGCATGTAACTCAATGGGAGTATCCACGACTTTATTATCAGTGAGATGTGCACGGTGAATCACCTCAGTTGCATATTTTGATTGAGAGAGGTGATAACTCATGGAGGAAGATGCAACCTTTATACCAAGAAAATATCGCAAAAGACCCAAAGCTTTCATTTCAAATACACGAAACAAATGCTGTTTCACTACAGAGATAGCAGCAGAATCAGAACTAATAATGATCATATCAACCATGTATAATAACAAAATAACTAATTTAGTAAAAGTGTGACTGAGAAATAGTGCAGAATCATGAGAACTAGGAGTGAAAGTAATCTAAGTAACCGTAGACTGGAAACGCTCATACCAAGCATGAGAAAACTGTTTCAAACCATAAAGGGCACGCTGAATACGGCAAACAGTACCAAGAGGATGAGGGAGACCTGGAGAAGGGCGCACATAAACTTCCTTATTGAAATTCCCATTGAGAAATGCAATCTTAGCATCCAACTGGAAAAGAGGACATTGACAAATGTCAGCAACATAAATCAAAATTCCAATTGTAATCATCTTAGCCACGGGTGCAAAAGTGTCCTCATAATCAATTACATACTCATGAGAAAATTCCTTGACAACTAACTTGACTTTATAGCGCTCAAGAGAACCATCAGAATGAGTTTTAATTTTGTAAATCCACTAACATCTGATAAGGTTTTTATTGGCAGGCACTGGAATCAAATCCCAAGTACGAGTCTTCTGAGGAGGAGTTAATTCTTTGTGCATAGCATTGATCCAGTTTGGATCAGCACAGGCTTTCTTATAAGATTGAGGCTCAAAATAAGTATGAATAGAAGATAAAAAAACACGATAAGAAGGTGAAAAGTAGATATTAGAAATACCAAGTCTTACCAGCGAAGTACAAGCACGCAAAGAATAGCGCGTTCAAAGGGATCAGGATCCACAGAGACAGGGGGAACTGTGTCAGAACTAGTGGATATGTGTTGAGAAGGGAGCGGAAGCCTACGAGAATAGACTAATGGGAGAGACGAAACAGCGAAAGGACGAGACTGAGAAGGAAGTTCAGTTAAGAGAACAAGTAAACTTATCGGAAGGCACATCATTTGGGAAATGATCAATAGCAATTAAATCCTTTTTGAGAAGAGGGAAATATTTAGATGGTAGAGTAAAATATGAGAGATGCTCAAGAAACACAACATGACGAGAGACGTAAAGACGTTTAGATACAGGATCATAATACTGATATCCTTTTTGTTAAATACCATAAACCAAGAAGACAGAGCGAAATGAGCACTAAGTTTATTCTGCTATCTTTTGGGAAGGACAAAGCAAATACAACAAAAAACACGTAATAAAGAGTCATTGGGAGGGTGACCCATCAATTTTTCATAAGAAGAAATGTCAGAAAGAAGAGGTGTAGACATGTGATTAAGAAGATACACTGTAGTAAAAACTGCGTCTCCCCAGAAAATGGCAGGGAAAGATGATGAAAGAAGAAGGGAGCGAGTTGTGTCAAGAATATGCCGATATTTTCTTTCAACTTTACCATTTTGTGCAGTAGTGTCAAAACATGAAGATTGATGAATAGTGCCAAATGCAGCTAAGAAGTCAATGAATTCGGCAAGAAAATATTTTTCACCCAAATCAAAATGGAGGGTCTTGATAGTTGTAGAAAATTGGGTATGAACCATAGAATTAAATGTGCGATAAATACGAAAGAAATTTGATTTGTGAGACATCACATACACCCAACAAAACCGACTATAATCATCAATGAAGGAGACATAATACACTGACCCGCCTCTTGTTGCAATAGGAAAAGGAACCCGCATATCAGTATGAACAATGGGAAAAGGAGATGTAGAGACTAGAGAGCGAAGTGCTATTAGGAAAGGGTAGAGCTGACATTTTTGCAAATTTACAACTACTGCATTCAGAAATGTCGCTGGCAAACACTTTACCGAAGCAACCAGACTGAACTAGCTATTTTAGGCGTTCACTAGACAGATGACCTAACCGAGAATGCCAAAGGTAAAAAGGAGAATGTTGATCTAAAGAAAAAGAAGATAAAGCTGTAGAGGAGGAACCTAAAGGGAGATGCAAACTTTCCAACACATAAATCACCAATCTTACGCCCAATCCCAACCTGTTTCTAAGACGTCCGATCCTGGACAACACAACCAGAGAAAGAAAACATAACGTCAAAACCAAAGGCAGAAAGTTGATTAATAGATAATAAATTAATAGTCAACTGGGGAACATAAAAGACATTAGGTATAGATAATGAAGTGGATAAAGAATGGATAACAAAACCAATAGAAACAACCTACATAGAAGCACCATTGGCAGGAGAAATAGAAATTGAAGAAGAGAGGGAAGTACAATAATTAAGACTGAACAAATTAGGTGTCATATGATGAGATGAACCAGAATCAAATATCCACGTAGTGGGAGAAATACCAATGAGATAAGAACTATGCAAACTTGAAGAGAACGTAAGTATAGCAGATGCATGAGATTGGAACCCAAAGGGTACCTGCATGGTCTGTGGACTGAAACTGCTCAAATAGAGAATGCACTAAAGAGATTGGAGCACCATTAAAAGGCGAGAAAACCCAAATCACATGCCAAAATTCGTATCTAAATTCTCGAGTCAAAAGAGAACTCATGCCCATTGTGAAGATTTCCCATGATATCTGGTACTATAGGTTGCAATTTGATCGTTCAACAAGTAAGAGAACACAAATACCAAAGTCTCACAGGGATGAATCAAAATATAGCATGAGCCAAATAGATTTTGCAAACAAATCAATGTCCAAAATAACCAAAACCAAAGAGACCAAATCTGTTGCACACCGAGTAGTGACAAAATCCAAAATAGAGAACCAACAGTAAATGCTAACTGCCAAACAAGGAATTGAAGACCAAATATAGCAAGTAACAAGCTCAAATTATAATAGCAACCCCGCAAGAAGAGATAGAATGTTGCAGTATACCGGTAATGACGAAATAGAGCGCTGAAAATATTCCGGCGAGTTCGCCGGCGTCGGTAAAGGGTTCTGGTGAAATCACCGGCGTTAGTGGAGAGATCCGACCGACAAAGTCGTCAGCAGTCAAAGAGCCTCGGTTGAGATTTTTCAAGGGCAAAGGATTGCCGATCTAGGGTCTCAAACATCAGCGAGAAGGATTGGCATGCAGATCTAGGGCTTCTGAGGTCGGCGGTGCTGGTGATTATTGCAAATGGCTTTGACTAGGATTTTCGGTAGTGCTGTTGGCTTTGGCTAGGGTTTTCGGTGGTCCGGGGTGTAGATCTAGGGTTTCTGAGGTCGACAGTGCGGGTGGTTGTCGCAAATGGCTTCGACTAGGGTTTTCGACAGTGCTGGTGGTTGTCGCAAATGGCTTCGACTAGGGTTTTCGACAGTGCTGGTGGCTTCAGTTAGGGTTTTTGGCAGTGCTAGTGGCTTCGCCTGGGGTCTCAAGGGTCAACGGCGCAAAAGGGAGCTTACAAAAGAAGGCAAATCGTGGTACCAAGAAGAAGACGACAACTGCGCCAAAGGGAAAGGAGGTCGGCGGTGCCAGAAAGAAGGGGGGTCGGCGACGGACTAGGATTTGAAACCCTGCTTTGATACTATGTTAGCAAACAAAGTAAATACTCTATTATTGCATATTGAGCCAAAAAGCTTAAATTACAATGAAAGAATATATCAAATATGTAGATTATAAAAATCCTAATAATAGTAATAAACTAACTAGGAAACTAAATCATAATAATGAAAAAATATCAATAATAATGATATTATATTTTGACAATCTCAATAATGAAAAAATATCTCAATAATATATTCTCACAATTGCAAGTTATTTTCTTCCTTTTTTATAATTCTTTTTTTATCATTATAAATAGATAGATATACCCCTTTAAAGGTAAGCCAAAATTATTGAATGTTGTTATTTTACTTGGTATTAAAGCCAAAATATGAAAAAGAAAATTAAAAAAAAAACTGTCCAAAAACCCTAGCCTTCGTCACTGCTTTCCCTCACTTTTGTCACCGGTATTCCTTACCGGTATTGCGAATCTGTCGCTAGTATACTGTCACCGTCAAAGTTTCGATGTCACAACCTGAATGTGTTTGGAAATGAGAATTTGGAAACATTTATAAAGGAAAATGGAATGTAGCGATCAGTAGAAATATGAATGTGTGCGTGGGATTATGAGTGTGTGTGGTATTAAACTTGATTTTCGAATGAAAAGAATTCATGGGATAAGAAATAGATTTCATATCTACTTTAACATACATTAGTTGGCATGCATGCATATTCACCATATGCACAATTGTTTTACTGGGTCGTCGTGCTCGTGCCTAACATTTTTAAGTGCCAAAGGCGAGACGCGAGTTTAAGACGGTTGGAGTCCACTTTTGAAGATCGGATAAATCTTTGTGCACTTATGGGCCAAAGGCCACAAATTCATTAGTTATACTTGTTGTGAGGCCGAAAGGTTGAATGCTTATTTTGGAACTCGTTTTCACAATCAGAGCATGACAGAAAAATATTATAGATGATATTTAGTATTTTTGTATCATACTTGCAATGGATATTTTATGAATTGCATACTTCTACTTTCCTTGGAGTTATGCTTTGATTTGGTAGATGTTATGAGGAGTTTGGAGTTGAGGAGTTTGGAGTTGTGGTGTTGGAACTTTGATCTTTGATGTGTTGTACCTCTTGAGTAGTGGCTTTGGAACTTATATTATCACTAACAAATTGATTTTGAGCCTTTGGACTTTTAATTTTTTTGTGTAAGAACTTTGGTGGGTGTTAGAAATTCTACAAACTCAGAAAAACAATATTGATTTTCGACGGATTGATGGACCGATCAATCATAAAGTTTTGTAATGGTCTCAGTATCTAGTTGCAGACAGATCATCGATCAGTTTTTCAAGCGGTTTATTGAGCCGTCTACTTTCCTATAGACCATATCCTTTTTCAAATGAGAATAACTCCCTCATCTGGACTCTAAATGGGTTCATTCTTGTGTCTAAACAGTATTCCCGAAAGTTTACTTTCCAATGGTTCTAATCTCATGTAAAACTTTCTTTTGTAGAGAGAGATATAGCCATTAATGAGAGCACATTAAGTTTACCTTGAGTTTTTTCCTCCCAACTTTGGCTTATTTTCTTTGGAAACCCTATTTTTTATCATTGTTAGACCTTTTCATTAAATTCCTAGAATATTAGGCCTTACACCCAAATTTTCACTCTTGGACCTCATGGTGTCAGGTCTTCAGGACACAAGATGTGATTGGGAGATCCCTACTTTGACCTTTTGACTTCCACCTTGAACTCGTTGACATATGACTTCAACCCTTAACTTTGACTTTGTTCACTTGGCACTCACTCATTTGATTTTGAACCGGATATTCTCAGTTTGTCATTTGGACAGCCACATCATAAATTTTGGGGCGTGACAGCTAAGAACCAGCATGTTGGCATACAGGCTAGGCAAGCGAATGTGAATTCTAGTCCTATGGTTGCCATGTTTCCATATTCCTGCCTGATGTGATTACCACAGCCATCCCTAAATGTGTTGAGTACAGTTCACTTTCCCCACCACTCTTTCAAATCCTTGTTGGGGTGTTTTGAACCAATTTCACATGGAAGGTCGCAAGAGAAGAATAGTTACTTTAGCAAGCTTTTAAGGTGCTAGCAAGAAAACCAAAAAGAAAAAAAGAGAAAATTTGCTTTCCCTTGTTACCTAATCACAACACTTTAAGATGCAAAACTTATTCCATCCAGTGTGCCCCCAGGCATGCCTTAGATACTATGAAGCACAGATCCGGGTACGCTATACGAGTACGGTGCGGGTATGGTTTGGTAGAATCTGAAAATATAGGGTACGGATACGGCTAGGGTACGTTAATAAGTTATTTAATTTTTAAAAGTTTTTTAGCATTGCATTATATATATTTATATATGTTAAATAATAAATACAAAACTATTACAATAAAGTAGATCACAAGACATGTTAGCATTGATTGCTAAAATCAAACAAATAGTACTTAGAACATCAACATACCAAAACTAAAAATAAGAGTGCATCCAATATAGAAGCCACAAAGGCACAAATTCATAAACAACAAAAAGGAAGGTTCAAGCATTAACAAAAATAAATAAATAAATAAACTAACTTAAGCAAAGAACACTACAATAGACAAAAAAACCATTTTAATATATCACTATATTAGCGATTTACCATTCAAGTTTTAACAAAAAAAAAAATCAATATTCAACATTCAACAAATAGATTAGCAAATATTCAAATAAACAAACTGAAGCAAAAATATGAGATTAAGCAAGGAAAAATGATATTTAAAAATAAGATTAAAAAATAAAAACTTTAGAAGAGAACCAGAAAGTAGAACAAAAAGAAGAATTCATTTAAAATAAAATTAAAATAAAAAGAACCTGAAATTGAAAGCGGCAAGAGTGCGAGACTATTCGACAACGAGCTTAGGGAGTTCAGCGGAAATGACCTTCGACGTTGACGAGTTCGACAGTGACGACCTTCGACGTCAACAAGATTGGTGGCGACGACCTACTATGTCAACAAGGTTGGCGGCGACGAGCTTGGACATCAAGAAAGCAACTTGTTTCGATGACGAGCTTTGGTATTCGCCTATGGCAACGAGCTTTGTGGTGCGGTGCAACCCTAGAGTAAAGTTTGATGGTAGACTTTTTGTTTAATCTGACTGATAATAGGGTTTTTAACTAATTGATTTGGAAATATTATCATAATAGCCCACTTCTATTTATATTTGCATTCTTTTATTTTCTAAAATAGCATAAAAAACCCCAAACGCACCCAAGCCGTACCACAAACGTACACAAAACCGAAACGTACCCGAACACTAAAAATGTATACAGTACTTTCTCGGAATACCAGTGACGTACCCTTACCCACGGCGTACCCGGTGCGTGTACAACACCATTTCTGGAGTACCCATACTAAATAGCTTAGATATCTGCTGTCCACTGGGATGAGAATAGCACTTCCCCAGTGTGCTCCTTGGCGGTAAAAGTTCAGTACATGCTTAGACCGAGAAGTCTGCTTGCCCGTGAAAATGAGAATTAGGCAAAACCAATAATGAAATGCTGACGGCAGCAATACAATGACAGCAGTTCTCTCTGTCTCACATCCTAGGCTCTACACCTCACTTCCACCGCTTCCCCCACATCGCGTGTATAAAGAGGATAGTCTAAGAATTTTTTTTATAAAATTGAATAACCAGGACATTCTGAGAAATCCACAAAGAACTCACATTTTTCTATTTAGATTGTAGGGGAAAGAACCCTTAATTTGGAACAAAGGAAAAAGGTATACAGCTGTTAGACATTATAATGGGCAAGAACTTGTAAATGATAAATTCAAATGTCAATGAAAACCCTATAGTCATATGAATAGTGAAGCCGTTGTGATCTCTTATAACAATGAATCAGATCACATGGGGACCTACAATGACAGGAAAAAGCTTGACACGGTGAGGGTTGAACAAGTGTCTTGGTCACAGTCTTCTAGTCCCACCAGGAAGAAGTAATATAGTATCTCAAAAGCTTGTATCAAATATCAATGCCCTATTTGTGTAAGATTCAAGAATGAATAACCGTTAACAACTCTTGGATAACCAGACAGTATGCACCTTTCTGAAGACTTCACCTTGGGAACCCAGGCCAGAGAGCAAGGACATGATCCAAATGCCAGGTGATGATAAATTCTATTAATCTATTGGAGTCTCAACTCACTATTGTTATATTCAATGAGGACTATAATCAAAGCATGGGTATGAGAGCATGTACAAATTTTGCTGGTTGTATGGTTTAAGATAAAGGAGTAAACTGACAGCACAAATATTACTAATTAAAGGGCTTGCTAAAAGTTCAAATTGAAGCAAACCACAAACGTCCCAAATTCTAAAGTCAAGATAGGGGTACAAATGGACAACGACAATAAAAGAACAAGCTCAGGTTGTGAACCAACCTGTTGTAACTAGAAAATTCAGGTTGACAAAATATTTTAATGACATGTCTCACCAAATTATAAATAGCTGATTCAGGAAGACAATAGGACAATAAGATTTGATAACAATATAACCAACCTGTTGTAAGTTGTAACTAGAACATTCAGGTTGACTAAATATTTTGGAATGTCATGTCTCACCAAATTATAAACAGATGACTCGGGAAGACAATAGGCGAATAAGATTTGATAAAAATAGACTTCTATGGTGATTGATAAATTGACAAATGAGCAACATACCTCATCACTTAGAGTGCTTGAGATATCTACAAACTCCTTATTGAAAGCCAGTTCTAGCTGCGAAAACCAGATGCATAAATGACTCCCCAGATGAGTTGCTAAGGAAAACCTCAATGCTAACTTGACATAGTATTAAAGAAGCATAATAACAATGTCATGGTGATTAAAGCTTTTATGCACAAACATGCAGAATAATTAGCTTACAATCCATGCGTAAACTTTAAAACAGTATCAGGTACTCAACATCATATTCTATATCACCTTGTTTAAATTCTTTGATGGTTACAGATAAAAGCACCAGATCTCAGTAAGTTTATTGAAAAACGAAACCAAGATATATGCATGAAGTGGAATAGTAAAAAACAAAACTGAGATATATGTGTGGAGTGGAATAGTAGTTTAGCTATTCAAATGAGTACACGTAAAAAACCAACCGAAATATACTGAATCATAAAAAGGAAAAGAAAACTAACTTAAAGAAGGGGAAAAAAAGGTTGAAGGCCCTGACCCAAAAAGAAATAAATACTAGCAGCTGATCTAGCAGGAATAGTTTTTGAGAGGACTTATTTCTTTGTTTTCTTTTCTTTCCATGGACCAAAAAGTTGACCCTGACCTACAGAAGAATACTACCAACACATTAAATAGTCAATAAACTCTCCTGGTTTAGATGCCTATAACTGATAACTATCTAACCTGAAAGGTTGACTTCAAGTACATCCTTTCTTTTCCCTTTGCTTTTATTTCTTAGTGACAAGTAAGAGACACTCACATTGGCACTTGGGCTCCAACCCTCTTGTTTCCAGTCTGGAGATAGCCAGGAGATACCACTTAAGAATAACCGTACGCAAATTAAAAAGTGCTTTTAGTATGTTCACAAAGAAGTAGGCAAACTAGGTTTCTCCATTATAATAAGAGAAAAAATGCATTTTGATATATGGAATACATGCATACCTGTTTCATTTACTATACGCTCAAACGGAAACCACTCACAATGGGACAGTGCATCCACAACTAGTCGAAGCGGAGGTTAATTTTAAGCACATCAACTGCCAGATTAAGGTGGAAAATCTAATTCACAATGAGCCACGTAATTCCATATGGAGATTTTGTGAAAAAACTATGTTTCTACATCATTACGGTTGCATGATAGCCATAGGTTAGACATTCCCTTTGAAGGCTGGCAGTAAGTGTATCAGTAGAGATCATGACTGAAAAAAAAAAACAATTTTTCTCCATATAGCAAGATGTGTAGTCTGTCTTATCAAGAAAAAATAAATAGCAGGTAAAAAAAATAGAGGGGGTTCAGAGATAATAGGAATTATTTCATCCTGAAGATGTTGATCCCCAAATCTTATGTAAATTGTCAGTATTGAAAACTATCTTCTAATTGCTTTTAAGACATGAAAATCTTTCAGTGCATCTATTAGGCAATTTTTCACATATATGAAACATAGGAGCCATCAAATAATATTTCTAGCTAAACCAAAGGTGTAGTTATGAATGTTTGATTTATTAGGTACAACACATACAAATATTATGCCATTATTCATGAAAATGATTCTCAAACAGATCATGTAACAACATGCATATTTTTCATTTCATGCCCTACTGTAAAGAGATAACTGCACATGTCAATTCATAGTTTGCATGATATTTAAGTAACTTGTTAGCTTCGTTAACAAAGAGCAAAAACCCCAAGGAAGATATTAAAGAAAAAAAGAAAACCAAAAGTCATAAAGTAAAAATGTTAACAAGGAAATTATTACAATAGTAAGTGTGGGTATCTAGTTAACCTTGCCTCCGGGCAAGTAGACCGTTGGGCCAATCTCCTCGCCTCTGGACAAGTAGACTGTCGGGCCAATCTCCTTGCCTCCGGGGAAGTAAAGCCGCCGGCCAACCTTATTCAGGCAAGCGGGCCGGCCCATGGCCCACACCATCTCTAATATCAATCTGATCCTAGATTGGGAGCAAGGCCTAGGCACCTCTCCGCTTGGGAAAAAAGAAAGTACGTGGTTTGAAGGTTAGAGCTCTAAGGTTTGTCAATTGAGTGGCCTCCAAGTAACTTCATCTAACCAGTCATAGAGAGAGAGTAGCACTTGATCAAGACATAGAGTTCCCACAAAATTAGAAGCTGGCATATAGCCGACCATACCTACAAACAATAAGATACATCATATGATACTCTCTCAACATATCATACGGACCATCAGAGTCAGAAGATCATATCCACAGAACCAATAGCGGATGGGGCACTTGTCGTCCTTAGTGATCTGGAAGATACATGTATCCCCTCCACATCGCCTATAAATGAGTTCACTCCAATCCTCCAGAACATACTATCTTCAACCTTGCTATCTCTCTATAAGACATAACTTCTCCATACATCCAGTTGCTCTCCACTGCCACCCTTTCTCTCTCTCTCTAAGGCTGCCCTAAGCTCTCACCTCCTCCACTTCCGGCGTCCTCGAGCCTCCATGGTGCACTCTATTTTTCCAGACTTCATTACTCCGGTCCATGCCGAAACCCTAAGCCTACAGTAAGCATACAACATAATAACATTTTTTATTACTGACTGGAAAGCAAGGTAGCTGGGACTATGGCTTGATGCATTGAGCAAAGATAGTTGAGGTTGATATGAGATTTTCCCTCAATGTATTGGAGGACAATAATGGCAAGCACAGGTGATACAGTAGAAGCACATGCATGCCCAAATTTCAGAAAAGTAAAAGCTGAGGACCAGTACTTAATAGTTATATCACAACATAAGCAGTAAGGACAGCTTAACTTTATCATTTCGTTTCAGCTATAAGTTGGAAAAAGGGGGCTGGGGGAGAGAGAAAACTGACCCACATGGATAATACTATCCAAAAAATGCCACCTCGCCTCATTTGTTGGCCCTGCGAATGCAAGGTGTTGGAGATATGGACCAAGGTTTTAGCCCAATTGGTTCAATACACTAAGTCTTTACAGAAAACTCTTAATCCTCACATCTTGTTTCGCCACTTATAGCTAACAACAAGTCTATAGTTAGACAGGCCAACTATTGCTCGAGGCTAGAACATACAAATCTAAAAGTGATCCACAAGATTTCACTTTCTTGCAATCATAATAACATTGTCACATCAGATATTTATAAAACCAAATAGCATAAGCCATAAATCACAATAGTCAAGCCCTTTCCACCTGACGTTATAGTAAGACAACCTCCTGAGCCAGTATCAACAACTAATGTTGAAGTCAAACCATTAAGCCAAATAAGTAAGATTGTGAACTCCTCAGAAACTGTAAAAGTATTGACATGAAAAATCCAAGAGACCATAGTCACTTAGAATTAGTTAGCCCTTATTAATTCCCTAATCATCATAATGGAAAAACATTTGATGTAAGAAATCAAAGATGGATTTACTGAAGCGAGATAAGATAACGAATCCATACAATTACAGGAAAACAAAGCACCAATAGAAGTTGGGCGACTCAGAGAAGATTAAGAAAAGTAAAACCTCATATATAAATTGCAAGTAGTTTCAACATATAAAGGGCAAACCTGTATATAAATGACTCGCCAATCTTGTAAAATTTTCCCGAGCTTACGCCTCTGCCATGCAGCATTCGTACAAATAATTTTAAGCAAGCTGATCAATAACTGCAAAAATGAAACTCACATTATATATGTTAGATACAGAAAATCTTGTGACTATCAGAAAATATGCAAAACAAACT
>JAOTRH010140431.1:0-13815 GCA_034768845.1 Heliamphora exappendiculata | reverse complement strand
ATGTCCATTTCTATCTAAACTGTGAACATAAAACTTATATTTTGTAAGAACCTAAAATCTGATCTTCTGTGTGCAAGTTGTACTTTACACACCAGATTAAATACTATCAGAATATCGAACATCCATGTATAATATTAAAGAAATGATGCACATACATTATTCATAATAATTCTCATAAAATGAAAAATTAATTTTATTCAAATAAAATTAAATATTAAAAACATGATTTTTAGTATACAAATCCTAACATAGAGGATAGCTCCGGCAAACAGAAATGGTTTGGGTCCTGTTGGGTGTGTCTTATATTATGTGAGTCTACATAATTAGGGTTTTATGATTATATGGTGGCTAGGATTTTAGGATTTCATAGTTATATGGCGGCTAAAGTTTTAGAGTTGCTTATAAATAAGACTATATAATTCTAATTATTTGTGTGAGGAGGAAATCAAAGGGAGTAAATATGTAGGAAGAAATGAAAAAATACCGAGAGCATGTGAGTAACTTTTGAGTGGAGAAATGGGGTTTGTTTCAGGGCTCGGGTTATAGGTATTTGGTTTTGGGGTGTTTTTGATCTTGAAAGTGTGCATTCTACTGTTATAATAAATTATCTTTCGCACTTGTGAATATAGACAAGTTATGCCGAATCACATTAATTCTTGTGAAATTTTTCTTTGATATGTGCAATGATTTTTGCGTTTGTTTGTGTTCGAAAATTGATGTTCAAATCCCAACAAATGGTATTAGAGTTGACAGTAGATGATTCAAAATCGTGGTGGGTGAAGAAAGTAAGGTATTATTTTTTATTTCAGTTCGTATAAATCTAAGAATAATTTTTTTTGGCACAAAAAGGAAAAAGAAAAAGATGAAAGGGGCAGCGCCTTGAAGCTATAGTTGACGTTGCACAGTGGGGATAACTTTCTCATTTGGTGATTAGGAAGTTGCCAAAGAAAAATGAAAATCGCATATTCAAATTGCGTAATTTGATTTGTGCACAAATTGGTGCAACAATACGGTAAGGTAAGAATCCACGATTAAGAATCCTCATAATCATGGGTTATAATACAGTGTGGCAATATGGATAGAATTGACAGTTTAAAATTATTTTTGTTATATCGATTCTTATATATATCAAAATAATTTAAGGAGAATGAATCTCCTAAAGTTTTTAAGCGCTCCAAATTCATCGTTATGATCAGAATTTTCAAAATTTGAATTATTTAATGAGATTGGACAAATTTGGCTCAAATCGGGTTTGATCAAGAGCAATTGAATTTGATCATGGGTGATCTGGTAATTGGGAGCAATTTGATTCAATCAAAGACGGAAGACTAATCATTAATGGATGCAACTAGAATTTTTGTTGCAGGTGGAGTCAAGTCATACGACAATTTTCTAATTCGATAGATGATTGACAACGAATACACCTTGAAAAATGACTGTCAACATCTCGATGTAGAGGTACGAATCATGCTGGTTCTAGTGTGGCAGATTAACGATGACGGCAGAATTGATATCGACACCGGTTATTTTCAGGGTAATTTTTAGAATTCAAACCAAGGTGGAGATTGTTGAATGTGTCTTGTATTCTGTAAACCCATATAATTAGGGTTTCATAATTATATGGCGGCTAGGATTTTAGGGTTACTTATAAATAGAATTTTATAATTTTAATTATTTGTGTGAAAAGTAAATCAAATAGAGTAGAGATATAGGGAGAGATGAAAAAATACCGGAGGCACGGGAGTAACCTTTGAGCGAGAAAACATAATTTATTTCAGAGTTCGGATTGTAGATGTTGAGTTTTAGGGTGTTTTTGATCTCGAAATTATAAATTATACGGTTATAATTGATTATCTTTTACACTTATGAATGCAGGCATATTATGCCGAATAACGTAAATTTTTATGTAATTTTTTCTTTATTATGTGTAATAATTTTTACAATTGATAGTTCAAGAGAACCCAAGGCCTGATGATCTGCCGAGGTCACATATGCTCATGGAATTTGGGCCCCCAGGATGGATGATTGGGAGGAAGTTGAAAGTTGCATCATTAGTCTTGGAAGAAACAGAGCTCCCCTTTATTTATTTTTTTGGCAGTTCCATTTCACCTAATCTATCCACGCGGTATTGTTGAACTTTTGAGCCTGCCAACCGAGTGTCAATTCAAGAAACAGAGCTTATTGTAACAATTTCTTCAAGGTTTATTTTATTATTTGCTCTCGTCCTGTAAGTGACTTAGCTTAAAGGTTTTTTTTTTTTTTTCTCAAGTCAAAAAAAAGAGTTCTATAAGTCTTTTTTGACAATTTTAGTGTTTATAGCTTTTTTGCCTGCTGGTCTTCGTCTTACCGTATATACCATTTATTAACTTTTATAAAAAACAAAAACTTTATTAACACAAAAATACTATTTACACAAATAACTTAGAGAAAAGTTACAATAAATATCCCGAACATGAGGGATGTCGTATGTCGATTTATGAATTTTATGGTTTAAGTTATGAGTATTTGTAGTTTATATTATGAATTAATATAAAATGTCAAACTAAAAGTTGTCAAATCAATATACGCCCTAATAATATTATGAATTATGTGATTTTTAATTATGGGTTTTTGTATTAAATTTATGAACTTTTGCCATTGTTGAATTATGAATCTATGTGATTTTTTAGTTATTAATTCATATGATTTCAATTATGAACCTTACGAGGAATGTTAAGAAGTATTTGCCATTCACTTCAAACATGGGGTGTGTATTGTATCTTTTTTCGATAATCGATCATCGATCATCGATCCAACCACACATAGGCACATGAATCGAAACTTTGATCGGTAAAAGTCTTAACTTTTTTGTCTGTTTATGGCCAAATCAAATGAATGATTAGTTGGCTATGCACATAGCACAACTATTAAAAAAATAGTTAGAGTTTTGATTAATATTCACTTTTTGTAATATATGTACAGTTAAAAACTTCTTAAAATCGAACAAGATCCATGTTGATATGAAATTATGTAATTAAAAATTAAAAAAAAAGGCAATAGGTGATTATGTAATTTAGTATAGTTACTTATTTAGTTTAAAGTCACTTAAAATTATTTATGAAAAATAACTTTAAGTCACCTTTATAATTTATCAAACGAATTTTTTACTTATTTAATATAAAATATTAAAAAAAAAAACTGACTTAAACTAAAGTTACCAAAAGAAGCAATTATTTGCTTAGGGGGTTGGTGGGTAGGTTTCCAATTGCATGTATGGAAAGGAGTTGATGCAGCAGAAGGGAGATGGAACCGCGGCTATTTAGAAAAAAATTATTTCTGAAACTTTTACAGAGTGAATTAGAATATTGGTTGATGATGGTAATGAATTAGTTTTTAGTACTGAGTTATTAGGTACATGCAATATTGAGTTTAAGGTCTTGGTTGGCAATTAACTTAAAATTTATTATTTTTTTATTTTTTTGGTATTTTTAGCTAAAAGGCTAAATTTAATTTCAAATAAGTTATTTGTTAATTTTAGTTTTTTTGCTTTTTGTACAAATTGGACAGTTTTTCCTTCTAAAGAGTTAAAAATAACAATTATATGCAGTTAGTAGTGGTATTAAATAAGTTAAGAATGAGGAATATTATTGTATTTTAAAAGTAATAGAAATTTGAATAGAATATTTTTGGAATTGGTATTTTGATTTAATTTTTTGAATTTTTAAATTTCTTAACAAACGGGCCATGTGATTTTTTTTTTTTTTTTGCATTTTTAGTTAAAAAGCCAAAAAAAACCTAAGTTTCAGTTGAATACAAATATTTGATAAGTTTCAGTTGGTTTCACACACACACACACATAAGCAACAATCACCAAGTCTGTCCCCATATCTAAAGCAGGATTGGAATACCCAAAAATGTTCTGCAAAATTTGCACAACCCAAACAAAGAGTAGTGTGGTGAGGAGGAGCTAGAGCTAGGCCACGTAAACGACGCCGGATTGGGCAAGACCTTCAATCCTTTTCTTTATCTCGTCAGGATTGGCACCCACTAGTTTGTCAACCAGAGCACCTTCCTTTATCACCAAAAATGTTGGCATTGCTTTTACCTCATATTTTGTTGCCACCTCCTAACCAAAACCATACAAAGAAAAAATAAAATAAAATAAAATATAGATTCACCACCAGTATGTGTATGTCATCATCAACCCAAATACAGAACTTTTATTTATTTATTTATTTATTTATTTATTTATTTTTATGTTGGCAAATTGTTAGAGATTGATTTCATAAAGTTGGTACTGCTTTGGATAAAACAAAAACTTGACTTTTAAGAGGTTAAGCTATTTTAAGGAAAAAAGAGGAAAAAAAATAGTTAAATTATTGAAAATAACTTGTTTAGGATAAGTGTTTTTTTTTTTTTTTGAAAGATCTAATGTATTCTTAATTTTTTTCAAGTTGTCGTGTTTGGGATAATTGCATGATTTTTTGTTTTGTCTTGAAGAATAGAGTTGACTTTTTAGCTAAGAGTATTATTGTCATTTTATTTTTTTAAAATTGTTAAAAAATGTTTGGGATGTATAAAAGTTTTTTTTCTTAGAAGAAAAAAGTGAAAAAAAGATAGAAATATGAATACCAAACACTATGTAGGTTAAAGGCAAGTTATTTCTAGATACCAAGCAGGGCTTAAAATGCAAATATTTGACCATCTATCAGCTGATTACAACCACCAGACAAATTAACCAGTAAGTTGTTTATTCAGAAAAAAAGATAATCTTCAAGCAGGGGCACAAGCCAAATGTAAGAAACTGTGAAACAAGATTTTTATTTTTATTTTTTTACATAAAGGAGAACAAGAGTTCCTACAAAATCAGGTACTTTATTGTTGAGTTTGTGAAGCCTAATTAGTTCTAAACGCGATACCCACAACTTGCGCCCTTTTTGGAAAGTGCGGTTTGAGGGCAGAGTCTATAGGGTAAATTGGGTACTAAGGATATTTTGGTAACTCTGTTGATGTAAGGCCCTAACATATAGATTGTTGGCTATTCTAACGGTAGTTATTGTAATTCTTCTCTTTTATCTCATGATATAGCAAAAAAATTGGTGTAAATTGTAAATGTAAGCATTTTGGTCGAACCACATATAAATATAACATTTCAAAAGGACGTCGATGAATATTTGTCAAATGTAACACTTATCCTCCTCTCCTCTAGCTAACTAATTCTTCTCTCTGTCTTCATTCATGCCCAAATTTTTTCTCTTTCTTCATTTTATAACCCAACCTTTTTCACCTTTTCTTTATTTCAAACACAACTTTTTTGCTTCTCACCTAAATACATTTTTAAAATATGTGCATACAAAATACATTTTTAATATGTGCATAAATATTATTCAGAAAATAGTTAATTTTGTATATTTTTTTTATTTTACATGTATCTTTTTCGTTTGCTTTTGATTGAAATAAAGAACAGTCTATAATTTACCCCAAAAAAAAAAGAGTCTAATAAAAAGTATTACTGATGTTAAGAGTTCATAATGAGCTACTCAATTTTTTTATTACATTATTATTCTTTCTCCTTACTAATTTCATTATTTAAAAGTACTTTCATAATTAAATTATATATAAAGTACTTTTAGACAGATATAACTACTATTATCTGAATATGGTTTGTGATTGTTTAATTGTTTTTCTTGCGAGTGTTGGTATTTAGTTTGTTACCCAACATATGCAAATTTTATTATAAAGACTATAAATCATATTATAATATACATGGGTTTCTCTGTTATAATAGTATCGAGCTATTAATTTAAAAAATGAGAAAAAAGAAATTCTTAGTTCTTAAAATTTAACAAACTAAGAGTTTTGAGCCAGTCGGCCTTTTAAGCCAAATAGGTCGAAACTCAACTCTTTATAATACTAATTGTAGGAAATGAAATAAGTTACCTTCACATCATCCACATCAACTGTTAGAAACAATATGTCCTGGTGAGATGAGGCCAATTCCTCCACAATAGGGTCCATTACCACCGATGGCACACACCATGAGGCTGTAAAATGGGCCACTATCTACAATTCCCACAACCAACAAAAGAGTACAAGCAAAAAAAAAAAAATAGAGTTAATTGATAAATAAATTTAACAAAGAAATTAAAAGAATCCTGTTGTTTGGTCTAATTTATTTTTATACGATTGTTCTTATCTTTAATTAGTAAAAATAAATTAACATTAACCTAAATGTGTATGCCTTTTAAACTCCTCACGTGGTAAAGAATTAAAAAAGTAAACAAATTTAACTAGTTTCTTTTATGGAAAAAAAAGTCCAAATAAGTCGAGAAAAATTATTTAGTCTTTTGTGGCCAAAACGAACCCGCTTGCTACCTATTCCGTACTGGACTTTCGACCAAGAATTCTACTTTTGTCGAATTGAAACTAACCACCACTGCATCGTGTTTGAAGAATGATTGGCCGTCAGCCAACAACTTCCGTGCATAGATATAGATTTATTTTTTGTATCTGGTTCAGCCTCACACCCTTTCGTTATGAATATAACTTATTTTAACTTATATATGTTTAATGAACATTTTTTAAATTTTAACATGAACGGACATACTTTCTGTATTTATCTCGTAATGAGTAACTAAAAAAAGTAAAAAAATAAAATAAAATCAGAAAAGGCAGAAGAATGCTTCGAAAAAAAGAAACGTAGCTTTTTTAGACCAAACAAACGTCATCAAAATCTGCATCCGATTCAACCTAATAGCTGTTTTTGGATTATTGATTAATATAAGATGGGTTTAAGCTAGCTATTTTATGTCTAATTCATCATGGTTAGTAGCTAACTAGCTGTAAGAGATTCAAAAAAACCTCCCCCTACCCCCCACCCCAAAAACAAAAAAAAAAATCATTTGAAGGGTCAAGAAATGGAAACCTAAAAGAGATGCAACCAAGAAATGAATGAACAGGGGTTACTATAAAGACATGGATTGCTTTGGTTCACAACAATAAAATAGAGAAAAACAAAGATGGAATTCAGATGCCAAGATTCTAAAATAGGGTTATGTGAAGGACTAAAATTAAACTTACAGGGCAGCCTTGATTGGTGGTTTGGGAAAGATATGATTCCCATGTCTCCTTTGAGTCAACCTTCACAACTCTGCTCTTTTTCTCCTGCTCCTGGCTTTCCATTCCCTTTTTCTTCTTTCTTTCTTTCTTCTTCTTCTTCTTCTTCTTCTTCTTCTTCTTGACAGCAGTTTATGATATATCCAGCTGGTAGATGATGACAAAAAGGGTTTCAATCAGGGTCCAGCTCCTTGCCAATTCAATAATGAATGGGACCGGTTAAATTGGGCGGACATAAAATAAGCTCATTTTAATAATTTTAGTCGTTATTTTATTATTTTTAATTTATATATAAAAAATTAAATTTATTGAATATCGTTAAATATTTAAATAAATCATATTTATATTAGAAAAATACCCTGTGAAGTTTAGCAAGAATTTATTTTCTTAAATAAAAAAAATGATTTGTTCATGCAACATTCAATTAATTTGATTTTTTATATAAATAATTTACACACTACGAAAAATAAAAGGCACGATTCAAATTATTAAAATAAATTCATTTAAAATAATTCATTTAAAATTTAAAATTAATCTAACTGGTCCAGTTCATTGAAGAACAGAGAAGGCTCTTTCTTTCAATTAACAACTAAAAGTTGGACCCACCCTGTGTTTATCTAACGATGAAATGTATTGGTACCCTTTCGGTTTTATCTGATAATAAATAATAGTTTGTTTTTTTTCAGCCACAGGAGTAAAAGTGGGGTAAGGTTGTCTGGAAATTATTCAAGGAGCTGCTGCAATATTCCAGATAGTTTCGTGGTCAAGTTTCGTCGCGACATTTGGGCCTCATCTTGTGCAACCTATCCGATTTCATAATAAATATATATTATATGTGGATTGAATCATAAAAGTTACTATAATGTGGGTCGAATTCAGCCGAAACGAATTTCTTAATAGCTTGGTTGACCTATACAAGATGGCACATGTGAGCTGGCTGGCGACGAATATCGAAAGCCACTCATATGATCAAATTAGTAGATGATTTATAGAAAGAAATTGCAAATAATTAAATAAACAGAGTTTTGGCTAAGAGTACTTGTTTTTCATACCTAATTCTTTAGGCTTCATTCCCTTTTATAAGGACGGTGTGTTATACCTTTTTCCCAAAACTCATGATGGGCTAATCCCATCACTAACTTTACCCTGTAAACGGCCAAGTCAAACCTGCATGGCTGGAATTGATTACTGTACAGAGAATGTATGGCCTCAATCTAATCGCCATTAATGTTTCTTATTCAGCCAAGCTACCCTCATTAATGCTTGGGGCTCAGCCACACAACTAATGTCATACTAATCTAGTTATCATGTCTGTACTAGACTGTGGTTCGGTTGATCATGCCATGGTCGGCTACACTTGGCCAGTTCCCCAAATTCTGGGCTTCTTAGCTCATATTTTAGGGCCTTCTTCTTATAACTAGTTAGGCCCCAAGCAGGCCTGTCTAAGTTTGTCAAAAGGAGTGAAGAAAATTTAGGTTTTCGGATTGACCACTCGAGCGGTGAATAGACGGCTCGAGCTGTGGGGTGTCTGCAACGAGATACCGAGGGCTGCCCAAGACCGCTCGATGATTGCTCGACGAACCGTTCGAGCGGTCTATGCGAGGCAAGCCTGTTATAGGCTACTAGGGTTTCGGCTCTAACAACTCTAGTGGAGTACTATCCCAATAATTTGAATAAAGATTCTAACAGCGTGACCCAAAATACTTAAGCTAAATTTTTAATAGTAGCTCACAAGTTTCATTATATACCAGATTTCATTTTGTATATCCCACCGATGTAGGATGAGTTATCACAATATCCTCCACCCAAATATAAGACGCCCTCATTACGTGGCCCAAGTTCTTCTCTTGGTTGGGATGTGAATAGCAGTCCAATAGTGGACACAGAGCATCCCATAAGCATGGACAAGGCATACAATTTTGGAGTCTTTATCCCTCCCCAAAGCCTCTACTTCTCTGTCTACACCACCACAGAGCCCTATATAAAAATCATGGTTGGCTCTGATACCATTTGTAACAACCCAAGTGGACTACTAGCTCATAACTTGAATAAAGAACCTAACAATGCGACCCAAAATGCTTAAGCCAAATTATTAGTAGTATCTCATAAGTTTCATTATATATCATACTTCATTTTCTATATTCCATCGATGTAGGATAGGTTATCACATGGGCAACCGTGAGTTAATTGATTATTATTTTGTTCTTTTCTCATATTCTCTCCCCAGAACTTTGTTCCCATGTAATCTTTCAAGCAATAAAGTAAAAGTGTGATCCTATGGACATAGGCATTAATTTCTATACCATGTAAATTCTTGTGTATTGCGTGTGATTGTTTCTCTTTATTTCTTTTTCGTTCTTATTTAGTGGTTGCGCGATCTTTGGTTGATATTAGGCGGGATTAGTGATTGCATTCTAATCTCCAACAACTGGTATCAGAGTTCTAGATTAGTAGAGTTGAAGAGCACACATGGCTAAAGAAGGAAGATTGGCAAGAATCGAGAAGTTTGATGGTTTGGACTTCAATTGTTAAAGGATGCAAATAGAAGACTATTTATACAGAAAGAAGCTGCACTTGTCGCTCTTGGTTTCTAAAATGGAGGGCATGAAAGATGAGGAATGGGCTTTACTTGACAAACAGATGTTGGGAGTCATCCGATTGATATTATCCTGGTTAGTGGTACACAACGTAATCAAGGAAAATACTATGATTGATATGATGACGGCGTTGCCAAGTATGAACGAGAAGACATTTGCTAATAACAAGGTACATCTCATGAAGAAACTTTTCTATCTTAAGATAGCTGAGGATACACCGATTGCACAACATCTGAATGAATTCAACACCATCACGAATCGGTTATTTTTGGTTGAAATCAACTTTGATGATGAAATCAGAGCTTTGATTGTGTTAGCTTCATTGCCAAACAATCAGAAGGCAATGAGAATAACAGTGAGTAACTTTGCCGAAAAGAAGAAACTAAAATATGACGATATTAGGAATCTGATATTGAGCGAGGAGGTTCGCAGAAGAGATTTTAATGAGATGTTTAACTCTTGGTCGAATGCCGGTACGGCATTGAATGTTGAAGCATGGGGCATAGGCACAGACAAAAGTCATAACCGAGGCAGAATAAAGTCTAGGATGGGTACAAGTAAGTCTAGGACGGAACGACAACCTGAATGTTGGGGCGATGGCAAAATCGGCTACATATAGAAGAATTGCATGGAGCAGAAAAAGAAGGCTGACGACCAGTCGGCCAATGTCATGACAGAGAATGTACAAAACGCTTTGCTTCTATTAGTGGATAATTTTATTGACTCCTGGGTATTGGATTCAGTGGTTTCTTTTCACACTACGGAGCACCGAAAAATTATTGAGAACTACGTGGCCAATGATCTTGGCAAGGTATATTTGGGTGATTTTGACAAGATATATTTGGCAGACGGGGAGGTGGAGTGAAGTTGTTGGAGTCCACGTGAAGACCAGTAAGAGGCAACATATTGAAGTGGTGAGGGTCTTAGTATCCACCTCTGTTGTGAATTTCATTAACCAGTTCTATCACCTTAAGGTGGGAAAGTTCATATACTCCATTAGGTGTAGTGAGCATGATTTTTAGAAGTTATTTTTGTGGGGAGATCCTTGTGGAACTGAAGTTTTTTGTAATGTCAAACCTAAAGGGGTTGAGGCCCAACAAATCAATCATCTTGTGGTAAACCTTGCAAGTGGATCCGAGAAAGAGGATGGGGAAGTGCAACTCAATCCTTCCCATGTTAATGAACCTTTGAAAATCCTAGTCAAGGATCCCTCGAGGGGAAGTCAATTGAGGATGTGGCAATGCTTAGTCTAGTTGAGGAATCTAGCTATGATGTAGCTGTTGAGTTTTCAAATTATAGCTCGAAAGTGGTAATACCCATAGTGGGCAGATGCAGTAGTCCGGTCAGGTTTGCAATTGGGGATACAGCTGGTAAAGAAGGCCAAATGGTGGTGGGAGAACCAAGGAGCACGGAGCTGTGAGGGATGGTGATCTGTGCGTACCAGATAGCTCCCTAGAGTGTGCTGAGATTGCTGAGACCATGTGTAGGGCTACCTCTGCGAAAGGGAGCATTGAAGCAGAAGTTGAGGACTTGCATGTATTGGGTAACTTCCTAGTTGATTCAAACCAAAGTGAGCATTGTCAAATACCTGCCATAGGAAGGAAGAAAAAGAAAAAGAAAATGTTGGCAAATTTGGGTATCCTAACCATCAGAAGTAGTTGGGGTGGTGCCAAACGGAAAAAGAACAAAGTAGACAACTAAGCCAACAATCCCGGACAGTTCAAACATCCCCCTCCACCCAAGATTTCCTAAACCGTATCAATATCATATGCAAGGAGGCTGAATTGGTTCTCAAGACTAGAAGACTATTAGGTCTGAACTTCGAAGGAGACAAGGCTCAAATCCTTTCGACTGTGATGGGTATAGAAAAGGCTGAAGCTAGATTATGGAAAGTAAAGTATCCTTTCAGTGGAAAATCTGGGACGACGTCGGCGTTATGAATGCCTAGGGTTTTAAGATCCTTCAGAGAAGAGTAGAGATCTTTGAAGTCGGAGTCGCCGACTCAGGGGCTGGCAAAAACGAAGGCCGTCACAGGGAAGGATATGTGGCTTAGTTGTCTCCGGTCTTATCTTCCAAGATGTGGCCAATTACTGATAGGCTAATATGTCTGCGGTCTTATTTTTCTCCATAAGCCTTTTGATCTCATCAAGAACCCAAATGTTGCATTGTCAAAGAACTTAGTAATAAAGTACAGATTAAGCACTATTATGGTTTGAAAATATTGTTCTAAAAATGCTTGGGATGTGCCTGGAGCGGGGAAATTCTGGGATTGTTGTAATGGGGATTCTGTGGGGTGCAAAAGTTATAAGAAGGTTTCTATCATTAAGCGAAAAGAATGAGGAAAACAGGTTGGTAAGCCATACTCCTAAAAAAATTGGCTGCTGGTGTTCTAAAGTGATTTTTGTTCCACCATGGGCAGCTAATTTTACTAGGTAAAGCACAGGAGTATACAGGGGATTGAGTGACAAGTTAAGTAATTTCAGTGGTGAGAAAGTCATCACTTTGTTTTTGAAAAATCTCTCATGATTTCGTTGGCTTGTGTTTTGCAGCATCTGGAGTAGGTATCTAGCTAACCTGTTTATCGAGTCCTTTTCGTTTGATTGTGTTTCTTCTTTTTGTCTTAGGTAGCTTATTTGGGCATTACTTTCTGACTCTTTGAAATCTCTTAACTTGCTGTTCTTGCTATTAAGTAATAATAAAATTCTTTGTTTATCGATAAAAAAAAAAAAATACCAGCGCACGTAGACTTTATGTTTCATGTTGCTTGTTCTTTGTCAAAGATGCCATGCTTTGTAAAACATATTTTCCATGTTTGGGCAAATGTTGTTTATTGGTTTATTGGTTTATTTTTACTTATTTTAGTTTAAACAACATAAAATTTAGATTATTAGTTAATTTTTGCTTTTTTTGTTTTTTTTATATTTTAATCAAAAAAATTTACTTTTTCAACTTATCTTAACGAGAAGAGTTTAAAAAGTATAATAATTTGACTAAATAATTAAAAAAATTTATTAAAAACAAAAATTTTATAAAATCAAATAAGCTAATATGCCCAATTCAGCCGTTCAGGGCTACTAGATATATAGTCTTCCAGACTTCACATGCCTACCCACTGCGATCCCATCTTGCAACCTCAAGTTCTCACTATAAACATTACAATTTCCAAAGTGTGCCCCATCCTTTGAATTCCTATTAATTATAAGTAGACCTCTATACATAAAATGAGCAGAATTTCCAATTCTCCAACACACACCTTAGTCGACTCCGTCTCAAAACTAGAAAAAAAAATATAAATAATAAAAAAAAACATATAAGAAAATTTTCTAATTGTGTTGAAAATTTTAGATTGAGAAAATTCTCATATATAAGTGTTTATTACAAGGAATTTTAACTAAAGATTTAAAAAAATAAATTTTAACGTGCAAAGTCTATCAATAAAAATTTTAATGCGTAAAGTTTAATTGCGTGATTTTTTTCGAAAATATCCTGCAAACAGATAATTGTATCTGTTTTGCATAACAAACAGATAAATTTACCTATTTGATATTCATCTGTTTAATATTCAAAATATAATGCATATAAATTTATCTGTTTGCATATTTATACCTAACAGATAAATTTATTTATTTACATATTAACACAGATAATGAAAACAGATAAATTTATCTGTATTCTTTATACATGTTTTAAAAAGACACAGATAAATTTATTTGTATTCTTTATGCATACTTTCAATAAAAGACAGATAAATTTATCTGTATTCTTTATACATATTTTAAAAATGTACAGATAAATTTATCGGTATTTTTTATACATATTTTAAAAAGACACATATAAGTTTATCTGTGTTCTTTATACGTACTTTCAATAAGACAGATAAATTTATCTGTGTTCTTTACACGTGCTTTAAATAAAAGACAGATAAATTTATTTGTGATCTTTATACATGTTTTGAAAAAGAACAGATAAATTTATCTGTTGTAGCGCAATTTTGTTCCAAAAAGATATTGTGTGTTAAAATTTTTATGCGCATAGATCTTATTCGTTAAAAAACCTTATACTAGATGAAAAACAGTAAATGGCTTATAAATTGAACTATTCACCAATTTTTTGTTTATTATAC
>JAOTRH010140420.1:0-13816 GCA_034768845.1 Heliamphora exappendiculata | reverse complement strand
TCTTAAGATTTTTCTCAAAATTTGAGGAATTTCTTAAAACTTTTTTCAAATTTTCTTAAAATTTTTCTCAAAATTGCTAGGACTTTCTAACCATTTTCTTCAAAAATTTTAGAAATTTCTACAATTTTTAGGATTTTCTAAAAAAAAAATTTCTCAAAATTTTTCTAGGATTTTCTACAATTTCTCAAAATTTTCCTAAAAATTTCTAGGATTTTCTAAAATTTCTCAAAAATTTTCTAAAAATTTTCCTAAAAATTTCTAGGATTTTCTAAAATTTCTCAAAATTTTCTTAGGATTTTTCTAAAAAATTTTTTAAAAATTTTCAAGCCCTTTATTTTTGTTAAAATAATCGCCATTTTTATTGTTTGAATCTGTAACCATAAATTCTAGTGTTCCTACTGATTTAAACTCCGTTGCATAAGTACCTAAACCTAAAGTCAATCATAATCATCCGCACCATCAAAACCATTCAAATCATCAAAAAATTATCATCAGCATCACATGGGGGCGCCCTAGACATGCATTTACGTTTGATATTTCATACTTTGGTATTGAATCAGTAAGGATAGGGTACTTACTGATGGGCGTCGACGAGACATATGGTGATCGGGCTCTCGTAGAAGAACGTCAGCAACAACCGCATCATCTGGAGGCTCATAGCATCTCATCTCACGTGAAACCACGCGATGAGGCAATGGAGCGTAGGTGTGCGGGTCAAAGGGCGCCAGATAACCATCCCCAGCATCAGGATCTAAAAAGCCAGCAATCTCGGCCTCTGCAACAGCATCTGCAGCCGCCTGCGCCGTAGCAATTGCTCGCGCCTCCTCAGCAACGCGACGGGAGGCAAGCTCCGCCTTGAGCACGAGGGGCATCCATCGCAGCAGTGGAAGTGACCCCGCTAGCAGAAGGGTCCTGTCGTGCCCCCAAGTCATCGTCTCCCTGGCCTAAGCCGGCTATGAAAAGGAACTGAAGCACAAAAAGCAGCGTAAACATCTCGTATCAAAGGAAGCAAGAAAGAATGTGAAAACAAGAAAGAGACGGGAGAGAGCTTGAGAGTGCAAGAGGGTTAGAGAGAGAGTGAGAAGGTGAATAATGAACCACACCCGTGCACCTCAAAGGGCCTTATGCACGCCTGGAGTTGGCGGTCGCCAACTCCAAATGGAGCGACCGCCAGGTTTCCCAAAAGACACACGGCAACCGCCATGTTGGAAGGATTTTTACTCGGCGGCCGCCATGTCAGAGGGATTTCGTCCTGGCAACCACTAGGTTGTCAAAGGTCACATCGATTCAGTTCGCCATTATGACATATTAGGGTTTTTTGGGGACTGTTTGGGCATTCTTAATAAGTATTTTGTTATCGCTATTAAACATTTCATCCATTAAATTATTTTCTTTAATAAAAAATTTTTTCAAAAAACATAAATATTTCAGAAAAATATTCCGAGTATTCTATTGTGTGTGCTTTTAACCCCTATTTTCATATCTTTTCGGATAAAATTTTTAAGCCATAACTTGGCTTCTAAATTATCCTGTGCCTCATTTTGAATTTTAGGTTTTAACCCGACCTATTAATTCGTGATATCCTCTCCGATAAATTTCAAAATCTAAACTCGACTTTCATCTCATACCTCACTCTGACTCATCGGTCCGTTTTATGACCCTAAACTGACTCGTTGGTCCTTCTCACGACCCTAAATTGACTTGTCGGTCCTCCTCACGACCCTAAACTGACTCGTAGGTCCTCCTCACGACCCTAAACTGAGTCGGTCCTCCTCACGATATTAAACTGACTCGTCGGTCCTCCTTATGACCTTTAAACTGACTCATCGGTCCTCCTCACGACCTTATATTGACTCGTCGATCCTACTCATGACCTTAAACTGACTTGTCAGTCCTCCTCACGACCCTAAACTGACTCAGCCCTCCTCATGACCTTAAACTGACTTGTCGGTCCTGCTCATGACCCTAAACTGACTCGTCGGTCCTCCTCACGACCCTAAACTGACTCGATCCTTTTCATGACCTTAAACTGACTCGTCGGTCCTTCTCATGACCATAAACTGACTCGTGTATGCACTACAATGTAAATATCTGCATCATGTTAGCATTTATTCATGTTAGCATCCACATCATGATTCTTATCATTTCATCTTCGCACTTTGTCCTGGGAACTACGTTTTGCTCTGATCCCTTGCAAAAGGGGTACATAGGCAACTCGATAAAAATTTAGGTACGACCAACATCATATGCATGCTTGTGTTCTTGTGGCCTAAGATTGACGGCTTGGTCAAATGGTTGTTGTCTCTGGATCTTTGATATAACCTGCTTCACGCGTTGCTAGGCAAGTTATATCAAAGAGGGGCAACTGTAGACACCTCAATTTGACCCTGCCTAATCTTAGGCAAATCCAATGATGAAAAAAGATGGATTAGTGCCTCCGTATGATCCTCGGGAAGTGATCCAAGCTCGATATTTGTACTCGAAAGCTTCAAATCAATGAAATTTTAACGAACCATCGAAACTTGCTGCCCAAGTAAGGCGACCGCCAACTCTCGTCATGGCGCCCGCCATAGAACTTTATAGAAACCCTAGCCCAAAGTGGCGACCGCCACTTTTCATCATGGCGACCGCTATCTTCCATTGTGGCCATCGCTATAGAACTTTGTGGAACCTTCCAAAAACATGGCGATCGCCAACTTGCATTGTGGCGACCGCTAACTTCAAATGGCCTGACGTGTCCCTTAAACGTGGCAGCATCTCATTGGTTGAAGAATTCTATAAATACCGTACCCCAGCGTACGTTTTCAGTACGAATTTTTGAGTGAGAGAGACTCTACCGATATACCAAGCAACTCCGAGCCCCAACGCCGAAACCCTACCGAGATACCGAGCCCCGACCCTCCAATACCTACATTGAAGCCTACATTACTTGGATCACCACCCGGGGATTGGACCATTAAAGCACAATCCCCGACTTGAGGATTCCGCTATCCAGGTACCTCGCTTAGATCTCCGGTCTTGCTAACCCTATTCTCTCTCTTTTAGGGTGATCCGGTTATATCTAATTTCAATTCATATATTCCTTTTGTTTACATAATTAATCTTGTTATCATTTATGTTGCTTCATTTAATTTGGTTGCTTTAATTTCTTAGTTTATACTTTTACACTAAGCACATTATCTTTTTTTAATTAATTTATTAATTAGTGCTAACATCAATTAACAATACGACTAAATAATGTTGTCATTGTTATAATATAAAGTACTTACATAAAAATGGTTGTAATTATCAATATTACATCCATTTACATTCTAGTATTTTATTTTATTTTTTTTAAATTAATGTTCAAGCATCATTTACCTTCCTTTTCTTTTAATTAGTCTAATCTTCTTTTTACAAACATTTCATCTTATTTCACTCATTTTTCTTGTACCATTAATTTAATACTCCATTTTAATTCTTAGCTTTTATTTTCTTTCCTAGCATTTCACTTCAATTTCATGTAATAATTAATTTGTTGGTTCATTTTATTTTCTTTATTAGTTAAATGTTCCTTTTCTTTCAGCTTAAGTTTCTTTCAATACATTGGTTATTTTCGTTTCATTTCTTTCTTGTAATTTTAGTATAATGTTCTAATTTTTATTTTCTCTTCTTTTTATCTTCTTTTTATTATTCATTTTATTTTCTTTAAATTCCAATGCTACATTTTTTTTTACTTTCTCTTTAATGTTAGTTTAAAAGTTTCTTAACTAAAATTAATCTAATTTTCTTTTTGTTAACTTCTATTTTTTCATTTTCTTTTCTTTTACTTTTAACAATAGTGTAATTTTTTTCTTCCTAAGTATTTTACTATTAGCTTTATTTTTAAAAAAATATCCCATAGCTTCATTCCCTTTTTCTAGTACTTATCATATTTTTGTTTTCTTTTTTTTTTCTTTTATTAAACTTAAAAATCATAAAAAGCCCCCCTTTAAACTAGATTTTATCTTTAAAGTATAATTTTCTTTTGATTTCTTCTTTCTCTTATTTTCTTCTTTTAAAATATAAAATACGAAAAATTAGGTTTTATTTTAATAGTTTAAATAAATATTTTTCAACATTTTTATTTTAGCATCATTTTCTTTTACAAACTTCTTTTTTATTTATTTATTATTCTTAAATTCCCTTTTGTCATTTTCTTTATCAATAAACTTTCTTTTAAGCATAGAATTCATATGCATCTTTTTAGCTTTTCATCATGTTGAAGTTAATTTGGCTTATTTTGACAATATGTATATTTTAGTTACTTTTTTTAAATATTTGTTTCGTTCAATGTATTTCTTGTTAGCAAATCATGTTTAGATAATTTTGACAATTTTAACATATTTTTCTTTTAATCAAAGCATATAACTTAGGTTGTTTAAACAATATTGCATGTGGGTATGTGTTTCATTTATCTTTTAGATGGAAATTGCATACTATAGGATTTATGATTTCTCTTTTGATACTTGTTTGTTTTAGAGTGTTATGTACATATTTTATGTATTTTCTATACTTGATTTTGAATGTTCTCTTTTCACCCCTAATTTTTTTATTTGTGTGCACTTGAGAAATTACATTAAAAAACCAATGATGATTAGTAGAGGCCACCTTATATTTGGGCGAACGGGGTGCCTAACACCTTTTTCGATTCTTACCTTACCCCCCGAACCATTTTTCTCTAGTTTACGTTTTAAAAGATCAGTAGCTATTTTGTATTTTTTAATTTTTCTCAAAAACTAAGTGGCGACTCTATTTTTAATAAAAAAAAAAATTTTAATTTGGCTTTGAAGGTGTTAAAATATTTTTGTAAATATCTTTGAATTCTGCTATTTTTGACCCATAAATCTCAACGCCACAGTGTTATGAAGTTATCGAGATCGGAAGCAGCAGGAATTCTACATGCAAAGGATAGGTATGACCATCGAGATCGAAGATCGAAAATTCTTGCAACAAGTTACCTTATTTTAAGGGGGATAGATAGGAGTACACACTATGAGAAGTTTTAGATACCACCTTGAGAGATACCGTTAAAACCCCGTGACTTCATCCTTATGAATTCTTTTCTCGTTTACCCCAAGCCTTGGTATCAACATTTTGAAATTCTTTTATATGTCATTCCTTCTTATATCATCAATCCTCAATGGTACCGTCAAGTGTCGTTCGTCGGTAACCTTATGCACCCAAGTCTTGTTGAGAACCCTATTAGAAATTCAACTCTAAAAAATACCCTTGTCCTCAAAGTTTTCATGCCTCGATAATGACCGACATTCGCATATTGATTCTCCTTCGATTCAAGTCATTATCCTTGATCAAACTATTCTCTTGAAGAACTTGATATCAATTCTTTGTTAATTATTCGTTCCAAACATTCGACATTGATAACATCTTTTGCCATTGTTCATTTTCTCTCGATTCTGAAACCACAGTCTGTTGCAGTGATTTTGTGAATTCTTTGTACACTCTTGAAATCCCAACCTGAAAAGTCGACTTGGATGCTTGAATTGAAGTACATTAGGCCGACATAACTTCAGGGCAAAGTATCTAGTTAGGCTGCCCCTTTTGATATCTCCTTTATCATAATCTGATTGTACTAGATTAGTTCTAGGGACACTTGTTTAAAGTATTGTTCATTGTCCTCTTCTTGTTTCACCTACAATTGAACCCCAAATGACTACTCAATTTGTGTCAACGGTAGTTACCTTAACCGTGACTATTTAACCTCATCCAACCTATCTTTGAACCACTTGGGTTCCGCCCTAAGATGTTCTAACCTCATGCATGCTTTTAATTGTCGACCTTCAAAAATTTACCCTATGAATCTTTGAGTAACAACAATCGTTAGTAACAATTAATTATAGCTTTTTAAAGGTCTCAAAAAATAAGACTATGCCATCAACAATCTAAAGTTAGAAACGACAGCTTCACACTAAAGGATTCGCGATACCACCATATGGTAAATTCAAACTTCTCTAAGACTAGTTCATAGCTGATCCACCTATTCCGATAAATCGAGAAGTAAAATATTCATATCGATAATAAGGAAGTGAAAAATGAGAAACAGCCTCAAAACTCACGATAATCTTACTACGCTAGCAAAGGAGATACGTCTACGTACATTGATGTCCACACTAGCCCTTCCCACCAAGGTGTTAGAGTTCGAATTATTGCCATCACTATCAAAGAACGAAGAACCTTGATCACAACAATGAACGTTTGGAGTTTGATGAAGAATTAACCACCAAGTCACAATAGATCACATGACTAGGTATTTATCGCAACCATACCTTTTATCATGTTCGTTTTAACCTAGAATGACTAACCGCTTGAGAAAATAATCTAGTTATTGGAGGATACTTTCAAACCAGCGTTCTAGCACGTTAAGAACAAACGGCAGAGGCTAAGAGGAACAAAGAAACCTTTGAGAAGACTAGAGAGAAAATGGAAGCACGTGATTATAGATTTCATCATCAGAATTATCAAAGTCACCTCAAAGACCGGTATCTCTTTAGTTAAACATTTCAAGGAATTAGGTGCCAAGGAGTTTGTAAAAATAGTGAGTCCCATTGACGCTGAAGATTGTTTAAGGGGTGGAGTGTACATTTTAGATAGACCAAGTTATTCACCTGGTAGGTTCTTAAAGTATCGATTAGTATTCGTTTGGCGTCTAAAGTGTGTAACTCTTATGGAGTGGTATTCGGTTTTCGTTATGGTATTGATGTGAGTCACAAAAAAATTTCTTTTGAAAAATCTTTTGATGTGACCCGATAGGGTAAGCTTGCTGAGATTGGTGCGTAGATGTTGCTGGTATAGAGAAGAAATTTTCTTATGGGAGCGTATGAACTCTATGTATAGGAAGTTGAAGGGTGATATAATTTTGTTGTTTTTTAGTGAAGTTGTATAGTAGTTTAATGTGAGTACATGGGAAGAATAAGTGTTTGGATGAGAAGAGTAAAAGCGTAAGTGAGATTATACAAATTTATAGGTATGGTTTTTATATTTGGCCTTGAGTGAATCGAGTGTGGGTAAGACTATAAGTCTTGGTAAAATGTGGGTAAGATGAAATAATTAAAGTGCGAAAGTGATTCTTGGTTCGATTGTGTGGCAAAAAATGTGTGAACGGATTGAGTGATGATGATAAGGGGTTTTCTAATGAGGAGTTAATACTGTTCAGTTAAAAGATTGTAGGGTGGATGGCACATACATGAAGGAGATATGTGAATGTATATTATGTAGTGATAAAGTTGTGATTGAGTGGTGATCCCAAACTAGGGTTTCAATGTAGGCGTTGGCGGTTTGGATGTCAGTATTTCAGCAGGGCTTCGACGTCGGGGCTCGAAATTGCTCGGCAACTCGGCAGAGTTTCTCTCACTAAATCTCTCACTAAAATTCTGTCCTGAAAAAGTACCAGGGGGTACGGTATTTATAGAATTCTTCAACCAATGAGATGCTGCCACGCTTTGGGACATGTCAGGCCATTTGGAGTTGGCGATCGCCAGGTTCAACATAGCGGTCGCCATGTCTAAAAAAAGTTCCATAAGATTCCAATGGCGGTCGCCACAATGTAAGTTGGCGGTTGCCAGGTTGGAAGTGGCGGTCGCCACTTTTGGTTAGGGTTTCTAAGAGGTTCTATTAGCGGTCGCCTCAATGAACATGGTGGTCACCACATTGGGAATGACTTGCATAACAAGTTATCGATGGTTTAACAAAATTTTATTTGGTTAAAGATTTTTAGACGATTGGGTTCGAATACCGAGCTTGGATTACTTTTTCGAGGATCAAACTAAGGCACTATTCTACCTGTTTTCATCATCGAATTCACCTAAGATTGAGCGGGGTCAAATTGGGGTATCTACACTCATCTTGCAGGATTCATAGTTCATCTTGTATGCCTTCACCTATATACATATATATCCTTTTTGTGTGTGAACTTGTGCCTGATTGTATGCCTGCTTACCTGTTTTTAGGTATGGGGTGTTGCCTAAGAGGGAGTGGTTTGGACAGTGGCATGCACTCGCTAAGTGCTCGTAGAGCGCTCTTGGGCGCTTGTTGGGCGCTCGCTTAGTGCTCAAGCGCCAATGCTCCAATACGCGCTCGCTGAGTGCTCAAGCGCCCAGGTATTAATATGTGCACGTGAAGTGCTCAAGCGTCGCTGCCCAATGTCGTTTTAAAGTTATGGGCCCCTTTCCTGCTCACACTTTTCACTCTCTCTTTCTCTCTTTAGACCCTTCTCTGGCTTCCCTCTATTTTTTCGGCGGCCTTTTTGGTGACTTTTTCGGCAACCCTTCGTCTTCTTGGCTTCTCATCGACTATCCCATGGGTATTCCTCATTCTCTCTCATTTCTCTCTTTTCTTTCTCTCTCTTCTCTTTCCTCTGCTTTTCTTTTTTGTTGCTTTTTCTTGTCCTGTGGTGGTGTTGTTTTCTTTATGGTCGGTGAGTCTTCTGGTAGAGCGGACCGTGCATTTATCTCCACCCGAACCAAGAAGTAGTATGCTACTCTAGCCAATTGGGGTGTTCTGGTAGAGCGGACCGTGCATGTCCACACTTTCATAGATAATGGTCTCGCTGCCCAGGCCACGAGGTTACGTATCCCGAGATGGTTTAGGAGTTTCACGCCAATACCTTTGATTTCTCCTTTGATTCCTTCACCTTGACTTCTTAGCTTCCAGGTCGACCATTCATTCTCACTATTGAGGATGTGGCATCCCTCTTAAGGGCTCCATTTGTTCTGGATTCCCAATACCCCTTTGATGAGGGGGTAACCCCCATCCGCCGGGAGGTCACTCGGGAGCTCACCAGCGGTGCTCACTGTTATAAGCCCACCCTTAAATAAGGCCATTTTACTCCTCCTTATTGTGCCCTTAACAAGATTGTCACATCTATCATCGATCCTACCGGTCATACCTTTGATATCTCGCCTGTCCGGGTTAAGCTTCTCTATGCCATTGGGCGTTGTTTTTTTATGATCTTTCTCGGTGTATCTGGCTTCAGATCGCCACTTATGCTCATCAGCCCTAGGGGGCTGTGGGTCTCCCCTTTTGCTCCTTATTGACTTGCCTGTTCAATGCCTGTTCTATACCCATCTACCCTTTTGAGCCTTCAATTTTTCCAAAAGGCAATTTCTATGCTCAGTTCAAGAACTTGAGCAATGCCCACATCTCTGCGGATCCCGAGATCATCCCCGTTCATCTTTTTCCAGACCCAGAGTATCCTCCCATTAAGCCAATCTTTCCTTCCATCTTCTCTCCTTTAGCTTTGGCTCTAGGGGTTTTCGCTCCTCCTTCTCCTCCTTCCGTCCCTCCTCCTCCTTTCTTTGCATCTGCTGGTCCCTCATCTTCCTCGGGCTTCTTTTCTGGTGGTGACGCCTATGTTACCATTCTTGACCATCTGCAGTGCTTTAACACTCATTTCTCTGTCATCGATGCCCGTTTTGACTCCCTTGACACCAGTGTCCGTGACCTCAATTCTGGGAAGGAGCTCATCCGCTCCCAGTTTGCCGCCGATCAGGACCTTCTTCAGCACTAGATGACTGATCTCAGGTCTCACGTCGCGTCTCTTCAAATTCAGGTTCAGCGGCTTACTCGGCGCATTGTCTGAGCCCGGCTCGTGATGACGGCGACGACGGTGGTGGTTATTAGCACTTTTTGGTGTTTCGGGCCAAAAGGGGGAGATCGTGGTGTTGTTCTATAGTTTAGTTCTGTAGTACTCTCTTTCTTATGTTGTTTTAGGTGTTGGGTTTTTCTTTCATGATGCATAGTTTTGGGGTCTTCGGATTCTTATCTCTTGGTTATATATTCATGTTGTACCCAACCTTGTTTTGTCTATGTGTGATCTTAAGTATTTTGTTTGTGCAAATTAAAATGCTTGTATATCTTAGATGTTATCAAGATTAATGAATGGATGCATTTTTTTTACGTTGCTTAAACTTTCTCTCGTTGGTATCTAATATCTTGTGTATCAGGTTTGAAAGCAGCACCTCGATCATCTCTTTGGCTATTAGCATCAAAGATAGAATAGGATGTCTTTTTGTTCTTTCTTTTACGTCTTCCCTCTATCTCTTGTTGTATTGGAGTTTTGTCCTGAAAATGCCAAAGAGGGAGATTGTAAATGTAATTGGCAATTTTTGGGTGTCTAGACAAAACCTCAAAGTGTTTGTTTTTATCTAATTCTTTCGATTTGTTGGTAGTTGTTTATTTTGGACTTGGACGCTTTGTTTTTTCATCATCTTGTTGCTTCCATTAAGCCTATTTTTAGCCTTTTTTCCCTCGGTGCTCGCTGAGTGCTTGAAAGGCACTCGAGCACATCGTTGAGCGCTTGACAGGCACTCAAGTGCTGACTTTGTGGTGTGCTTTCCGGTAAGCTCCACTCGTTGAGCGCCCTCTAGGCGCTCAACGAGAGGGCGCTCAAGCGCTGGGTCAACGCTCCTTAGGCGCCCTTTAGGCACTTGAGTGCTGGACCCATCAAGCTTGCCCCCTTGTTTTTCCAGTGAGCTCCGCTCGTCATGCGCTCATTAGGCGCTTGAGCGTTGGCTTGGCGCTCATTGAAAGCTCGATAGGCTCTCGAGCGCTAAGCCCTTTTTGGTGTTTCCTCTTGCACCTCCAGTAGGGTGTGCTCGTTAAGCACCATCAGTGCGCTTGAGCGCCCTTAAGCGCTCGCCATGCGCTTGATATGCACTCAAGCTCTTCATCCTGTGCTTGAGCTGTGCTTGATCAGCGCTCAAGCGCTCATTGGTCAACCTAGGTCAAAACACCTTTATGGTGCCCGTTGGCGCCTGCGGCGCGCTCGAGCGCTCATTCGCTTACACGCGCTCATAAGGCGCTCGAGCACCCTGAGCTAGTTTTTTTGCCACCTTTTGTCTTGAACTCTTGTAGTATATAAACTTTTGTCTTTTCTCATTTTAGGGTTACCAAAAAGAATTTTGAGAGTTCTAATTGATAGATTTGACACGTTTGACTTTCATTTATCCTGTCAGACTTTTGTTTTCTCTATTGTAGCAATTTAGGTGCATTTCATCTCATTGAAGTGTATTCATAACCAAGATTGTATTATTCACTTACACATTATTCTTTCTACGTTTTTTGTCATTCATCATCATTTAAAACTTGTTCGGATCGGATATTAGTAATTGGATCATTTAGATCGGAAAGTTGAAGTAACTTGGATATATGGAATCATGAAGGAGCTCGGGGAGCCGTCAAAAGTAAAGAAGTTAGGTCGTCGTTAAATATCAGGTGTAATTCATTTATTTTTCTTACTTGTACCTTTTTATTTATAGTGAAAAGTGTTTTGTGTGTTCGTGTTGTGGTTTTCATTTTACCCAAGAGTTTTTACGTTATATCTTGTGTTTTTCTCTCATAGATGCTAGTTATTTATTTTTAAATGCAAAATAATCTTTTTAATTTTAAATTATCTACGGATTAATCTATTCACTTTTCTCTCTAAAGTTAATTGGATCGCTCTACATAATTTCATGATTCTTAGAGTATATTGTCTTTTTTTTTTCTTACAATCAATTTGATCCGATTCTATAGCTATATTCAAATAAAAATTTGTTAGAAAAATTTGTTTTAAAAAGAGTTTTGATTGGTATATTTTGAGCATCATTTGGAGCATAAATTGATCTATTTAAGGAATTATTTTTACAAATAAAATACTCATTTTTACACTCATCTTTTGCAAGAAAATCAAAAGTTTTGATTTGTTTTTAAATAAAGAATCATTTTCTATTGTTTCTTTAGTTTGTATCCATTATATTGTGTTTCTCTCCCATCAATCACGTGGGTTTGTTTTTATCGTTATGTTTTTGGATCGTGACAATTAAGTTGGCATGTCTTATATCAAAAAATAATAATTTACAAATTGAGAATTAGTTAGTAAAATAAACAATCTAAAGTTAAGTTTATATAAATTTTAAATGTTTGGCCATCATTTGAATTTATCTACTAATATGATAAATTAAAAACTAAAAGTAAGTAATCTATGTTTTAAATTTAGCTAATTATGCAAAATAATATGAGGATTTAGCTAATTATGCAAAATAGTAAGAATATCTTTAAAGTGGATATTTCTTTTACTGTGTTTTGACGATATATAAAGTAAAAGGAAAATAATTTTGAGAACGTCAAATTTTTAAAAGCAAACAATTAATTAAAATAAAATTTTTAAGAACGTGCATAACACATGTTCACTACTAATTGTATATATCGACAAACAAAATGTTTTTAAACAAAATAAAAATAAAAATAATAATAATAAGGTGGTAGAGATGCTTGCTAATCATCGTGTAAATAAAAATGATCTCCAATTGGCAGCTCAAAATTTTTAGGTATTTTTTGATTTAAAATGTTAACAAGTCAACATAGTTCATTTAATAAAAATAATAATTATATTAAAAATTAATTATTAAAATATTCTATTAAAACTCTCATTTTATTTGAAAAATTAATAATATCATTGCTTGATGATAATTTACTGTGTGTATTAATACTAAGTATATCAATTGAGTATATAGACGAATAATACTATCTATTTTAAACAAAAAATTAAAAAAAATTACTTAGTTAATTAACTTTGAAAAAAATAATTTATAAATTAATTTATTCAATAATTTACTTTAAATTGAATTTAGATTTTTAATTAAAAATACATAAATAATGTTTTTTTTAAAAAAACAAAATTTAACTAATTATCAATCAACCTCTAAATTGGTGATTCACACGGATCAAACGTCACATCAGTGATATGCCCACCGCAGACAATGCCGGTGTGGCCTTTGAACTCTAGTTTTTTAAATAAAAAAAATTTGCCGTTTTTTTTCGAAGAAATTAAAAAATAAATTAAAAAATTATTAGAAAGAGGGAGAGAGTTTGGCGTCAAGGTAGTCCGTTCGCCAAAAAAGAAAGCCTAGCTACAGTAGACTTGTTGCTGACTTGACCAATTAAACAGTGTTTGATTTTGGGCGCACAAGTCTGAAATGTGTGGTCCGTGGCAAGGGTTTGATATTGATGTAATTAATAATTTATAAATTATAATTTATAATTAAAATTAATATAAAAAATTAAAAATTATTAATAATAATTTTAACAAATAACAGGGCACTTATTATAAAACAAGAAATATTATTATGTTTATAATAATACTATGATAACAATATTTTAATAATTAAATATGAGTATACGCATATGACATGGCAAGCCCAAATTTCATTTCAACCAAGTCCCAATACTCTACTATTGACTTAATGACTTCCCCCGCTAATATCTATCAGATTAATTTTTAACAAGTACACAAATTATATATATATATATATATTTTGTAGAGTTTCTTAAGAAAATTATTCACACAAAAAATTAAGTTAAATTAAAAATGAGTAACACCTAATCGGATTACATTGATTTTAAATAGGAAAAATATGATTTTTAGAGTATATTGTCTATTTATTCTTTTACAATCAATTTAATCTGATTCTATAGCTATATTCAATTTCTCATAACCTTTTTTTTTGTTGCAAGTATGACCTTTTTGCCAAATGTAACTGTATAATTACTTCATGTCATCATAGTGAGACTAGTACGAGATTGTCACGGAAAAAAAATTAATACTACTCCGATTCATTGAGAATTAGGGAAGAGCCAATACATATTATGGATGTTTAATGAAGAAATTGAGAAGAGAAAATAACTTTATATTTTCTGTCTATTGAAACTGTACAATATATGGGCTATTTATAGGCGAATAGGGATAAACAATAAGAAGATATAATAGAATAAAATCAAATCAGAATAAAATCAATCTAAT